>JAVALU010002276.1:20000-30000 GCA_030770095.1 Gila robusta | reverse complement strand
AAGACCGTTTAATGCCTTATATGTTAAAAGCAATACCTTAAAGTGGATACGTGATGAAACGGGTAACCAGTGAAGGTCATGAAGCACCGGAGTGATGTGAGCAGAACGCCTGGTGGAGGTGAGAACTCTTGCTGCTGAGTTTTGGACGTACTGCAATCTTGCAATAAGTTTTTTGGGAAGGCCAAGAAATAAAGCATTGCAATAATCCAGACGTGATGTGATTAATGCATGAATTAAGAGTTCGGCGTCAGCTAAAGTGAGAGATGGTCTTAGACGAGCAATATTTCGAAGATGAAAGAAAGAGTTTTTAACAATGGAAGAAATATGAGAGCCAAAAGACAGAGTTGAGTCAAATAAGACACCGAGGTTGCGAGTCAGTGATGAAGGCTTTATATGGAAACCATCAATATAGAAGGACTGGTCCATCCTTTTGACTGAAACTGGAGAACCAATCACTAATATCTCAGTTTTATTATCATTTAATTTGAGGAAGTTAAGGGACATCCAATGCTTTATGTCCCTGATGCATGCAGTGAGTGAGTCAGGCAGGGATGGTCTATCGGAGCTGGTGGTGAGGTAAATTTGGATGTCATCTGCATAGCAATGGAATTGTAGTCCATGCCTGCGTATGATGCTACCAAGTGGGTATATGTAGATGATAAACAAGAGTGGACCAAGAACCGAACCTTGAGGAACGCCCCGTGTAAGTAAATTGGTGGCAGAATTATGACCTTGTATGGTGATATAATACATTCTGTCAGTGATATAGGAAATAAGCCAGGAAAGAGCGGAACCAGTGATACCAATATCAGAAAGCCGTGAAATAAGCAATTCATGGCAGACTGTGTCAAAAGCGGCGCTTAGATCAAGGAGCATCAAGATGTTTATTAACCCTGAATCCATCGATGAGAGAATGTCGTTAACCACACGCAGAAGAGCAGTTTCAGTGCTGTGAGATGGGCGAAAACCCGACTGAAAAGGTTCAAAAAGACCATTCATATCCAAATAAGAGCGTAATTGAGAAGCAACAACCTTTTCAAGGATTTTGCTTAAGAATGTTAGGTTTGATATCGGTCTGTAATTGTCCATGTTTAGGTGATCAAGGCCAGGTTTTTTAAGAATGGGAGTCACTGCAGCAGTTTTTAATTCCGCTGGGACAATGGCACAGGCTAAACTACAGTTTATCATGTGAGTTATGAATGGTGCGACCTCGAGGACGCACTTCTTAAGTAGAACAGTAGGTGTAGGATCGAGCCGGCAGGATGTAGAATTTGACTTCACAATTAGGTCACTTATGGCAACAGGAGTAGTCAGAGTAAAAGTAGAGAGAGGGTTTGACAAGTGGGCTGGTCCAGTTATCATTAAGTTTGAGTCGCTTGTATGCTTGTTTTTGGTGATGGAAGAAGTGATAGACATCAATTTGTCTGAAAAGAATTTAGAGAAGCTGTTTACAAGCTCCACAGAGCCTGACATAACATGTTGTGGTGGATTTGTTAGTTTGTTAACCATAGCAAAGAGTGATTTGGGTCTGCACGAGGAATTTCTAATAGTGGAGGAGAAATAAGTGGATCTTGCATTGTTAAGGACGGTCCGGTAGTTGAGCAGGTGTTCTTTAAAAGCTAAAGAGTGCACAATGAGTCCAGTTTTCCTGTATAGTCTTTCTAGACGTCGACCCTCAGTTTTCATCATCCGAAGTTCAGGAGTGAACCAGGGTGAGGCACGAGTAGATGGAACCTGTCTAGTTTTAACAGGGGCATGCATATCAAGTATTTGAGACAGAGCATTATTGTAAGTACAGCAGATTTCTGATGGATGGTTAGACAGTAGACATTCTGATAAAGTAGAAGCCCTTATAGAAGCAGAAAAAGAAGTTGAATTTACAGAGTTAATTTTACGATAGGTCAGCATTTTCTTCTGAGGAGACATAGATATTGGAAAACTACAACTGAAATTTATAAGTTTGTGGTCTGAAAGTGCAAAATCAGAGCCGTTAACAAGAATATTATTTAAGCCAGATGTACATATGAGATCCAGTATGTGGCCTCTGGAGTGAGTGGCAAAAGTTACATTTTGAGTCAAGTTGAAACAGTCCAATACTGACATCAACTCTTTGCATTGTGCAGTGTTTTCATGTATGTTAAAATCACCAAGCAGAATAACAGATGAATGACAAGCACAGACAAGAGTAAGTATCTCACTAATATCAGAAAAAAAGTCAGAGGGACTTTTTGGTGGTCGGTAAATTAAAATTACCACCAGTGACGTTTGGCCCGTCATTTTCAGCGCTAAATATTCAAATGTTGTAACATCGTGTAACTCAATCTTGGATATTTTAATAGTCTCACGGCAAACTACAACCAGCCCTCCACCTCTGCGATGAAGACGTGGTTGAGAAAAAAAGATGTATCCAGGCGGCGTTAAGAGGTTTAAGCTCAAATAGTCATTTGGCACCTGCCAGGTTTCCGTTAGAAATAGCATGTCCAGGTCAGTGTCAATGATTATGTCGTTCAATAGTGATGCTTTATCAGTTAGAGAGCGGGTGTTTAGCAGCGCACATCGCAGGTCAGGTGATGCACGTCTGCAGATTCCGAGGTCAGGATCAGGACGCAGCGATCTTAAATTTCCAAAGTTGATATGTCTATGTCTTTTATCCAGTTGTGTTGTATCCAGAACACGGGTGATGGTAGAGACAACCGGAATATTATTGGGGGGCGAGTAATAATAATTCCGGAGTTTTTTCCGCGACCGGTGAATGTAGCGAGGTCGGCGTAAAACCTCGAGCTGTTCACAGCGTTTATAAGTATCAGGAGCCAGGCGGGAAACTCCTTTTAATGATCTGAGATGAGCAACGGAATATTGCAAAGCCATCTTGGGGAAAAAACTGTGATTCGTCTCATCAACAGACAGGAAGATCCAGATAAGACCACCAAAAAACAGAAACAGAAACTGCCAGTGTAGATGTGACGACATGACGAGTGATGACCCGTTCGACCTAATACAACAGTTTATCGGTTTCACTGCGTTAGCCAGAACCGCGTCGGAGTCAACAATCCTCAGAAGGGACGGCTACCCAACCATACTAAGGATTTACATCGCAAAAGACAAATGACAGAGAGAGTGGAGACTCACAGTATCAGGTGTCGAGAGGGATGACAGGATATTGACGGAGAGGACTCGCAGCCGATCTGTGTGAGGGATCACAGGGACACCCAGGTCAGTTATCCAGTTATCCAAAAGTTTTGGGAATAGTCCAGCGAATTCACAAAAATTTAGAGGGTATGAGAGTAGTCCAGCGAATAATCCAGGAGGGTTGAAACAGAGAAAAACATATCCAAGAAAAGACACGAACGTAACAGCAGCAGACAGACAGGTACCAGCGTCAAGCGGCAGCACAACCGCGCCAAGCGTTCTCACAACCGGAAATGATCTCCTCAGAAGCTTCTCTAGACGGCCTTCTCTAGAAGGCCTGCAGAACTGTAGGACTAACAACATTAGTAGGGACCTAGGGAACGTAACCTGGTCTAGGACGCAACCAAGCCAGGCGAAAATTCCAGGCACAAGGGTGAAACCGACAGAGCCTGCAAATCACCGATTCTCTTTAGAGAGGAGATAGCAAGAAGAAAGATAGTCTTAAACGTGAGAAACTTCTCAGGAACTTCTTCGATAGGTTCAAGAGGAGCTTGGGAAAGACCTTCTAATACGATGGCCACATCCCAGGCCGGCACCCTCGTACGAACTGCTGGCCTCAGCCTCAATGTGCCACGAAGGAAACGAGTTATAAGCGGGTGTCTCCCCAGAGAAACTCCACTGAAAGGGACGTGGTGAGCAGCCAGTGCCGCCACATACACCTTTAGTGTGGAGGGGGATAGCCCTGCGGAGAAGCGCTCCTGCAGGAATTCCAGCACTGCACCCACTGGGCCGTTAACCGGGTCCTGCCGGTGTTCTCCACACCAAGAAGTGAAAAGTTTTCACTTCAAGGCATAAAGCTTCCTCGCGGATGGAGCTCTGGAGTGAAGAATGGTCTCAACAACCTCGGTTGAGAGACCAGAGTTCATGAGCTGGGCCCCCTCGGAGGCCAACCCCACAGTACTGGGCGGGGATGAAATATCATGCTGCCCGCCTGAGCGAGTAGCTCCCTCCTGACAGGGGGCTCCAAAGGAGAACCGTCCAGGAGAGAAATCAGGTCCGCAAACCCTACTCGGGCCGGCCAGAACGGGGCTACTAGTAGTAGGCGGACCCCGTCCCGGCGAACCCTCTCCAGAACTCCAGGTAGCAGAGCAATCGGGGGAAAGGTGAACAGACGTGACCTCGGCCACGGCTGCCCCATAGCGTCCAACCTCAGAGGGGCTGGATGGCTGATGGAAAACCACAGATGACAGTGCGTGGTCACCTTGGAAGTGAATAGGTCCACCTCGGCGCGACCGAAACTCACCAAAGGAGCTCCACCACCTCGGGGTGGAGACTCCAACCCCCTGGCCTCGGCCCCTGCCTCGACAGGGAGTCTGCTACCACATTCAAATACCCAGGAAGATACATTGCTCTCAGAGATAGTAACCTCCCTTGGGACCACAGGAGGATCTGACGGGCCAACTTGTAAAGCCGGCGAAACCGCAGGCTCCCCTGATGATTTATATAAGAGACCACCGACGTGTTTTCTGACTGAACTAACACATGATGACCTCTCAGGTCTGCTAGGAAGTGTTTCAGAGCCTGGAACACCGCCAACATCTCTAGACAATTTATAAGCCATGATAGATGATGGTCCTGAGACAGACCTTGGGCTGGACGACCACTCGTGACCGCCCCCCACCCTGTGAGGGAAGCATCCGCCATTAGCGCCACGCGACCCAGCACAGGACCTTTGAATAGGAACCAAGTTTCTTTCCACATGACCAGAGCACGAAGGCAGCGCCGCGTGCTTTGACCGTGCGGAGCGGATTTCCCCTCGGGGAGAATCCCTTGGTCCTGAGCCACCACTGTAGCGGTCTCATGTACAACAGGCCGCAAGGTATAACGTTGGACGCTGCTGCCATCAGACCCGACGGTCTCTAAAACTGTATTACAGTAAGTAGCTGGCCTAGCTTTACTTGTTTCACAGCTGAGAGAATCGAAGCGATGCGGGTCGGAGCGAGTCGCGCCTGCATCGAAACCGAAACCCAAACGACACCCAGAAAAGTGGTCTTCTGAGAAGGAGATAATACACTTTTCTTTGCGTTCAGCCTCAACCCCAACTTCCTGATATGAACGAGAACGACATCTCGATGCCGAACCACCATCGTGAAAGTGCGGGGAGATAAAGCTAGGTCAAACGGAAGAACCCTGTGCTGGTACACCTCGTCCCCGAAGGCGAACCTCAGGAACTTCCTGTGTTGTGGAAGGATGGAAATGTGGAAGTACGCGTCCCTTAGATCTATCGTGACAGACCAGTCCTCGGATCTGATCTGTGACACGATCTGCTTGATAGAGAGCAACTTGAATTTTGGCTTCCCTACCGAGCGATTCAATAGGCGCAGGTCTAAAATTGGACGCAACCCCCCATCCTACTTTGGAACGATGAAATATCGGCCGTAATAGCCTGACTCCACACTGGGAGGAGGAACCCATTCTATAGCCTCCTTTTGAAGGAGTGCTTTCACCTTTTGTTCCATAACCAGAGCCTGCTCGGGGCCCACCACTGTAGGCAGAACCCCTCTGAATCTTGGTGGACGACACCTGAATTGGATAGCATAATCCTTTTCTATTGTCTGCAGGACCCAATGAGATATTTTTGGAAGGCTTTTCCCTCTGCCAGAAATTCTACTAAGGGTACCAGTCTCTCGAGACTGGCCTCTGGTGTAACTTGAGCAGCAAACGCAGCGCCCTGTAACGGCACACCGGCAGGGAACAACTGGTTTAACCGCTCTGAAACCCTCCTCAGAGGGAGCGAGCGTCCCTCGGGAAATCGCTCACTGGGACCGTCTGCGCCCCGGCATTAAGGCGGGGTTGGCAGAACGGGCCCCTGAGGGCACCGAGGAGGAATGGGCACCGTAGAAAGAGGTGAACACCTTTCCGCCTCGGTGGGAACCACCCTCAGTGTCCTGTGCGCCGTGGCGCCAGGACTTCTTCTTAGCCGAAGCCTTCTTAGCTAATATAACTGTCCTCAGATCAGTTCTATTACTGGGAGATTTCGGCTGAGAGTGCCGCGGCTGAGCCCACTGTCCAGCAGGGGGAGCACGAGACGTGACACTCTGCTTCAGCGCCCTATGTGATGAGCTCGCAGACGGCCGGGGCTGCTCCCGCCCAGCAGCCCCAGGGACATGAATTTTTAAAAGGGAGAAATTTGTTAAAAGCTGTTGTTTGCTTTTCCTTCTCCTGGAATTTATCGATGACAGAATTTACAGCATCGCCAAATAAACCCAGGGGGGAGAGAGGAGTGTCTAAAAGGAAAGCTTTTCCTTTTCCTTTTATATTTGTCTGATTTAACCACAGATGTCTTTCTACGGCCACGCAGGGAAAAACCAGCCGCCTGACGCAGTTCGCGAACCACGTCAGCACTGACCTCCTCACTCTCACTCACGTCCCTCAGCAGGTCAGCCTGGTATGCCCGTTTTTTTCTTTTCATAATAGACATAGTATGCAGACATGACCTGCTGCCGAATACGCTTTACCCACAAAAAAAAAAAAAAAAGAAATATTCCTAAGAGGCTTCTTATTTTATTTTTTTTGGGTAATGCCGGTGCCTTAACAGATGACGCAGCCTCGAGGGAGAGAAAACTCGCAAGCGTCTCTACCACGCGAGGCATAGCCGAACAACCATATGATTTATCCCCCACAATATTGGAATATGTTGAAGTCTGGGGACTAAACATTTTCTCTATATGACACCGGTTTTTCCCACGATTTCGACACCTCAGTGTGGAGATCGGGAAAAAAAAGACGGCACGCACCGGCGTGGAGGTTGCACTCGTGACGGCGAAAATCTCTCATCTAATTTTAATTTAGAAACAGACTCCTGTCTAGTCACTGGCCATACAATGCTGAGTTTTCCTACAGCTCTTGTTAATACCTCCACTAGCTCATCGCTTTCGGGAGTGTAAGGTGGCGAATCCTCCACATCTCCCTCATATATACTAGCAACATCCAGCTCCTCAGAACTGGATAGAAGCAACACTGGTGCCTCAGCCCGAGCGGAAGAAACCGCAGCGCGTGCTTCCGAATACGGGACTGAGGCACTGGATCTCACAGGTGAAGGGAGAGATAAGGCAGAGCCCGTCTCTAACCCCGCTGAGAGATCCATAAGCGATCCCCACGATACGCGTCGTCGCTCTGCCTCGGCAAGAGCGGGACCCGAACCGCGGGGAGCGCGCACCGAACCGCTCTCCTCGAAGAGCGCCCGGCGGGAGCGGAGCGTCCTTAATGGCAGACGCTCGCAATGCTCACAATCAGCTCCCTCGAGAGCTGACTGGGCATGCTACACTCCCAAACAAACAACACAAAGAACGTGTGTATCCCCACTCGTTAAATAGCGCGAGCAGGGAGGGACACACTCCCTAAACTGCTGTTTGTTCGCCATATCTCTCTTAATATATATATATATATATATAAATTGTTTGTGTGGTGCAGAGTATGTAAGGACAGACAATATTCACACAGGGACAGATTCACATATAGCGCGACTGAAGGCACAGAAGCTATTGCGCTTGTGTTTATGGGGTGCTTTATAGTTTCCTGGTCGATGACGTCACCCGCCTATGACGTTCCATCTCTCCATTGGGCTGATTCCATACGTGCTTCAGGACGCACAACGCAGAGGCGTTCCCACAGCTTGACGCAGCTCGAGTTCCCTTGAAAGGGAACAAATGTTAAAACTCTGTAAAGGTTTAGGTCTCTACATCATCAATGGCAGGACTCGTGGAGATACATTAGGTAGATTCACTTACTGCTCCAGATTAGGAACCAGTGTGGTTGATTATTCAATAACAGATATTGACCCAAGCTTTATTAATGCCTTCACAGTCAGACCTCAGCTCCCGATCTCCGATCACTGCCAAACTGTGCTTTATCTGAAACCCCCGTGTGAAATAACTAAAACTTCTCCACTTGATTCTGAAAAACTGTTTCCTTTGAAACCTAAACTTAAATGGAGTCAATCCAACTCGGATCAATTCAAAGAAAATATGAACAGTCCTACAATATTAAAAATGCTGGATGAATTTATGTCCACTGATTTCACTTTAGATATGAATGGAATAAATTTAGCAACAAAAAACTTAAATTACATATTCAAAACATTGATAACTCTATCTAACATTAAACAGCAAAGCAAACATAAAACAGATCAACAGAGAATAAGAAAGGATGTGTGGTTCGATGATGAATGTGCAGGTCTCAGGAAAGAATTGAGGAGACTCTCTAACAAAAAGCACAAAGACCCGTCCAGCCAGACATTACGGCTTTCTTATTCAGACTGTCTGCAAAATTACAAAAGACTTTTGTGGAACAAAAGAGAAAACTATTTTAAATCCAAAATTGATGAAATTGATAATTCGGTAGATCAAAACACTTTCTGGAATCTTTATAAAAAACTTGAAAAACCCAAATTAGAGATGTCACTCCAGAATGGCACAATTTGGAAATCTTACTTTGAAAATTTGTATCGAAAAATTGCACCAGCGGACCTTAACCAACCTCAGAGTAAAATAAAGAAAACTCTAGAAGACTTGGAGAAAACAATTAAAAATTATCAAAATCCATTAGATAAATCTATAACAATATCTGAAATATTAGAACACATTAAAAATCTTAAATTAAAGAAAGCATGTGGACAAGATCACATTAGTAATGAAATGCTTAAACTCAGCAGTCCCAGCATGATTAAAACTCTAGCCAAACTATTTAATCTGGTGTTCTGGTCCGGAAGCTTCCCCGAGATCTGGTCTGAAGGACTCATCACCCCCATATTCAAGAAAGGAGATCGATTCGACCCTAATAGTTATCGCGGCATCAGTGTGGGCAGTGCTTTAGGAAATCTGTTCTGCAGGATCATAAACACACGCATTGTCTCACACATCTCATCACACAACATTTTAAATAAAGCACAGATTGGCTTTCTACCAAAACACCGCACATCCGACCACATCTATTCTCTTCACACACTCATCAACAAAAACATCAAGGACAAACAAAGGAAAATATTTGCATGTTTTGTAGACTTTAAAAAAGCATTCGACTCAATTTGGCATGATGGTCTACTGTACAAAATCCTACAAATTGGCATCGGCGGAAAAACGTTTGATATTATCAAATCTCTGTACAGCAACAGCAAAAGTGCGGTGAAAATCAGGAACCACAGAAGCGCGTTCTTCCAGCAGGGCCGTGGAGTGAGGCAGGGCTGGTGTGTGTGTGTGTGTGTGTGTGTGTGTTCTTCCAGCAGGGCCGTGGAGTGAGGCAGGGCTGGTGTGTGTGTGTGTGTGTGTGTGTGTGTGTGTGTGTTCTTCCAGCAGGGCCGTGGAGTGAGGCAGGGCTGGTGTGTGTGTGTGTGTGTGTGTGTGTGTGTGTGTGTGTGTTCTTCCAGCAGGGCCGTGGAGTGAGGCAGGGCTGGTGTGTGTGTGTGTGTGTGTGGTGTGTTCTTCCAGCAGGGCCGTGGAGTGAGGCAGGGCTGCAGTCTGAGCCCGACTCTATTCAACATCTACATCAATGATCTGGCATCAGCGCTGGAGAGCTCTACTGTCCCCGGCCTCACTCTACAGCACACACAGGTCAGGGGTCAGGGGTCAGAGGTCAGATGTCTGCTGTACGCGGATGATCTGGTCCTGCTGTCCCGCACACCTGAGGGCCTTCAGCAGAGCCTGTCCCTGCTGGAACAATACTGTCACGACTGGGCCCTGACAGTCAATCTGGACAAAACCAGAGTCATGGTGTTCCAGAAGAAGGCCAGATCTCAGGGACACAAACACCAGTTCACGTATAAAGGCCAGGTCCTGCAGCACAGCACTAGCTATAGCTATCTGATGTGTGTGTG
>JAVALU010002276.1:0-15000 GCA_030770095.1 Gila robusta | reverse complement strand
ACACTGCAACATTTACCACAATAATGTATAGCAGTAATCTTCTTTTCAGCTGTTGCACAACAGCTTTATTGGCATTGGGTGTACAACCGGTAAATGATCAGTTTGAAATACACAACTCTTGACTTTATCCTCATGTTTAACGGCGTTACCGTTCTTGTTCTTGTGCACACATAAACCACAAAGTTTTCATTGCGTTAGACTGACCAGAACAATTTCATGTTTCTTTGATTTTGTTCACAATTTTCTGAAACACGTTTTACCACGATTTAATTTTTTAACATCACCATTTTATAATTATAATTATGTGCATGTTTGTTTGCCGTTGTCGTTTTCTATTTCCACTTTGTCAGGAAATCTGTTTCCTACATTTAGCTGTAATGCTAGTGAGCTCTTGGTATTCTCCACATCTTTGTTCGTATACAGCATTTGGTTGATTAAATCAAATGATGCATTAATCCGCCGTATTCACACGAGTCATTTACATAGTATATTATCCTAGTTTATATACTACCATAAATATTTTTGGGGCAGTAAGCGGCAGAGGTGTCAAGTAACGAAGTACAAATACTTCATTACCTTACTTGAGTAGAAATTTTGGGTATCTATACTTTACTTGAGTAATTATTTTTCAGCCGACTTTTTACTTCTACTCCTTACATTTTCACGCAATTATCTGTACTTTCTACTCCTTACATTTTAAAAATTACAAGTTTCATTTCAGCTTGTTTTCATTCCGGCTTGTCATCGTTCAAAAAATGGCCAATTACACAAACGTTTAATAGATCTGAGTCCCGCCTCCTGAACATCGCTAAACTGATTGGCTTTGCCTTTGTGTTTTCTTTCTAACTTGTTAGAGGCTGTTACATTTGGTTGTGCGAAGCGGCAAAACTCATCCGAAGGAATTAAGAAACCTAGATGCGGTAAGTGACGGAGAAATCAACAGTTCTCTGCTCAAGAATACGGGGCAAACCGCGTCAAATATTGATTTGGGGACAGCCGTTTTTACAATATACTGTAAGACAATCGCGGGATAAGTGGCAAACATAATCGAGTGTGTGTGTGTGTGTGTGTGTGTGTGTGTGAGAGAGAGAGAGAGAGAGAGAGAGAGAGAGAGAGAGAGAATGTGTGTGTGTGTGTGTGTGTGTGTGTGTGTAACATTATAGGATCAAAATATCCCCATAAAGATGGCAATATCCGAAATCCTTGTCGGGTTTTTTTTTTTTTTTTTTTTTAAACGGCTTATAAATCAGACTAAGCAATTTTACATTTACATTTATTCATTTATCTGACGCTTTTATCCAAAGCGACTTACAATTGCTATATGTCAGAGGTCGCACGCCTCTGGAGCAACTAGGGGTTCAGTGTCTTGCTCAGGGACACATTGGTGTCTCACAGTGGATTCGAACCCGGGTCTCTCACACCAAAGGCATGTGTCTTATCCACTGCGCCATCACCACCCAAAGCAATGTTTTTTGAAATGCAGAAAGTTATCTGTGATAGGGTTAGTGTAGGGGGTAGAATACACAGTTTGTACAGTATAAAAATCATTATGTCTATGGAAAGTCCCCATAAAACATGAAAAAATAGCATTGCTTGGTCTGTTGAAATGAGAGGCCTGTTTGATCAAGTTTAACCCTTATCATCCCAGTATCATCAGCTGGACTGAAAGAAGTTTCAGTGCACTTAGGACGCTGAAAACATGTCTCAGAGCAATGGTCACAATGACACTTGACAGTATTGCTGTGTGTCGTGTCCAACAGGACAAACTTGACAGTATTGATGCAAAACATATGCCAACAGTTCATTTCTGTTAAAGGAATAAGTTCACTTATTTAAAAATGAAAATTCTGTCATCATTTACTCACTCTCAAGTTGTTTCAAACCAGATTCTTTCTTCTGCTGAAAACAAAAGAAGATATTTTGAAGAATGTCGATAACCAAACAGTTGATTGAATTGTAGCCATTGACTTCCATAGTATTTTTTTTTCCTACAATGGAAGTCAATGGCTACAATCAACTGTTTGGTTATCGACATTCTTCAAAATATCTTCTTTTGTGTTCAGAAGAAGAAAGAAACTGGTTTGAAACAACTTGAGAGTGAGTAGCCTAAATGATTTTCGTTTTTGGGTGAACTATATCCTTTTAATGAAAGATGCAGACGTGTTTGGCTTCTTCAAAAAGCGAGGAACAAGACAGTATTGCACAATTGCATTGCACTATGAACGGAGTAAAGTTAAGTTTCTGTTAAACTCCCTTCTTGGCTTTATTAGTTACCTGTAACATTACAGAATTAATGAATTAACATATTGTTAAGGTCAATATAAAAACCTTAATACATTATCCTATTAATTTCCTGATTCCTCCACTTCTGTGGATGTCCCCAGTCCCCACCAATCTCAAAATCAAACCTACGCCCTTGAAGAGAAGTATAAACATATACCATTTCGATGATAACATGCCTCTGAAGTTTGACTTTTTGCACCATTACAATACTTATAGGCAACTAGTCATCATATCTTCCTCTCCATGAAACACGTTAATGCTCAGTAGTACACACATATGGTTCTTTAATGTATTTGCATTTTACTAAAATGGAAATTGGACTGAAATTCATTTTCTATGGGCATATATGCGTCTGAAACAGGTAGTGCATCCCAAAATTTTCAACATTAACATTTTAATATAACGTTATAGTCATGGCCTTTAGAAACATGTTGTTTTGAGGAGGGGGGGGGGGGTAATGCACTATAGGCTCCTGGGGCGCGGCCTAAGCTTTTGTCCTTAATGGCATTTTTTCCTTGCATTACTTTTACTTTTATACTTTAAGTAGTTTTGAAACCAGTACTTTTACACTTTACTTGAGTAAAAAGCTTGAGTTGATACTTCAACTTCTACAGAAGTTTTTTAAAACCCTAGTATCTATACTTCTACTTGAGTGATGAATGTGAATACTTTTGACACCTCTGGTAAGCGGAGATAAAATGCGCCGCAAGAATCTTTGAAACATTTCATCTTGTAAAACATCTATATAGTGTTTGGGAATCATTTAAGATCATTTAAATGTTTTACCCCCCACAGAACCAGGGTTAAAGGTTGTGTCATATAATCTCACTGAATGTGTTAAAGCAGTGTTTTATGACTATTGAAAGCGTCAGATTCTCTCTAGTTGGCTCAAACCTACAGGCTCTACTGATTTGGTGTTTAAATAAGGTTTAGGAGACAGTCTGCAACTCTGGTGTTACAATGGCTACTCCACAAACTCCTGAAACAAACAGAGGATTCAATTGAACAAGCTTCTTTATGAAGATGAGGATTTTATGAAACAGGAATTTCTGATGGCAGGTGTTTATGTAAGGTTATGTTAGGTGTTATCAAATGCCCTTCTTGAAAAAAGAAACAGATCAGTAAGCATTCCTATTTACACATTTTCATAAAAGTAACAGCTAACGTTAGGTGGCAGGTGCATCTGGGATAGCTAGCATGTTAGCTAAGCACACCATCAATACATGACAATTTATGAGATTAAAACCATGTTTTTGCTCCAAACTTATGAAGGTAGTTTTGTTTCTTTATTATTCAATCAAAAGAAAGGTTGCTTCAATCAAAAAAAATATTTTCAATTAAAAAAACCTTCACTTCAATCAAAAAAAATATTTTCAATCAAAGAAAAAAAGTATTTGAATCCAAAAATATATTTGAGACTCAAAAAAATACATTTGAACACTGCTTTTCTTTGATTGAAAATGTTTTCTTTGATAGAAGTCCGTTTTTTTTTTTTTTGTTTTAAAGCAACCTTTTTAATTGAAGTAACATTGTTTTTTGATTGGACCATATAATGGGTAGGACATTTGTGTCTTTATCATTCAATCAAAAAAGAAGTTGCTTCAAACAAACAAACAACAGAATCAATAAAAAAGTCACTTCAATGAAAAGATAAACATTTTCAAATATAGAAAATCGTTTTGAATGCAAATAAAATATTTGAGACTCCAAAAATTGCATTTGAACACTTTTTTTTTATGAAAATGTTCTCTTTGATTGAAGTAATCTTTTTTGTGTTTGGGCCATACATGTGTAGGACATTTGTGTCTTAATCATTCAATTCCAAAAAAGTTGTTTCAATCAAAAAAAATATTTTCAATCAAAGAAAAAACTGTTCAAATGCAAAAAAAAAAAAAATTACCCCGTGAATAAAAAAAGTATTGAAGAGAATGTGTTTTTTCGTTGTTTTTGTTTTTTTATATTTGAAGTGAAAAAAATTTAGAAGTTCAAATTGTTTTGATTGAATCATTTTTTTTTTTTGAAGTGAAAAAAGTTTTGAAGTTCAAATTTTTTTGATTGAATCATTTTGACACAAACGTTCCGCAGTGGGCGGGTGCTTCTCTATTGGTCAGACATGTTTGATTGACAAGTGTCTACACCAACGACATCTTTCTGACAAAGAAGTCATGTTCGCCACTCGCCAGCAAGCTTTTTGCCAGCAAGTGGAGGGAGCAGCCGTGAAGTTGTCGGTAAGTAGATAAAACAGGTTGAAAATAATTGGTGTCATGTTATTAGCCTATTCTGTTGATATTTACATTAAATTGTAAGCTTACTAACTTAGTTCACGTTGAGGAATTTTTGTGATGGTGTTAGGTTAGATATCTAAATATATTCAGACAGGATAGCAAAGTGCGCGAACGGCTAGTTGATAACGTTTCATGATAGTTTCATGCTTCAGTCATAAAATGCAAAGTGCTTTATATGTTAGCTTATCTGCCCCACTCTTACTTTTTACAAATTACTTGAAATACATTTGAAACATTTTTCTCAAAGCATTCTAAAAAAACAAACCCAACCTTTGTATGTTGATGCTCACAGCCCATGTGTAAATGGACAGACACTACTCAGACACCACTCAGCTTTGAATGAAGGTAACTAACACATGGTTACTCATATACACCTTAAAACGTTAAACTACAGGTAGTTAAGTATTTTCTGTCAAAGTCCAAAATTTAACGTGTTCTGCTTGACAGCCATAAC
Source organism: Gila robusta (assembly GCA_030770095.1). Taxonomy (NCBI): domain Eukaryota; kingdom Metazoa; phylum Chordata; class Actinopteri; order Cypriniformes; family Leuciscidae; genus Gila; species Gila robusta. Next base: position 9,978 of record JAVALU010002276.1, on the reverse strand, counting down.
ACGCCTGGGGCTTCCTGATGGATAACTACGTCACCTCACTGATTACCCCCTGGGTCTTCCTGATGGATAACTACGTCACCTCACTGATTACCCCTGGGTCTTCCTGATGGATAACTACGTCACCTCACTGATTACCCCCTGGGGCTTCCTGATGGATAACTACGTCACCTCACTGATTACCCCCTGGGTCTTCCTGATGGATAACTACGTCACCTCACTGATTACCCCCTGGGCTTCCTGATGGATAACTACGTCACCTCACTGATTACCCCTGGGGCTTCCTGATGGATAACTACGTCACCTCACTGATTACCCCCTGGGCTTCCTGATGGATAACTACGTCACCTCACTGATTACCCCCTGGGGCTTCCTGATGGATAACTACGTCACCTCACTGATTACCCCCTGGGTCTTCCTGATGGATAACTACGTCACCTCACTGATTACCCCCTGGGTCTTCCTGATGGATAACTACGTCACCTCACTGATTACCCCCTGGGCTTCCTGATGGATAACTACGTCACCTCACTGATTACCCCCTGGGTCTTCCTGATGGATAACTACGTCACCTCACTGATTACCCCCTGGGTCTTCCTGATGGATAACTACGTCACCTCACTGATTACCCCCTGGGGCTTCCTGATGGATAACTACGTCACCTCACTGATTACCCCCTGGGTCTTCCTGATGGATAACTACGTCACCTCACTGATTACCCCCTGGGCTTCCTGATGGATAACTACGTCACCTCACTGATTACCCCCTGGGTCTTCCTGATGGATAACTACGTCACCTCACTGATTACCCCCTGGGTCTTCCTGATGGATAACTACGTCACCTCACTGATTACCCCCTGGGTCTTCCTGATGGATAACTACGTCACCTCACTGATTACCCCTGGGTCTTCCTGATGGATAACTACGTCACCTCACTGATTACCCCTGGGTCTTCCTGATGGATAACTACGTCACCTCACTGATTACCCCCTGGGTCTTCCTGATGGATAACTACGTCACCTCACTGATTACCCCCTGGGTCTTCCTGATGGATAACTACGTCACCTCACTGATTACCCCTGGGCTTCCTGATGGATAACTACGTCACCTCACTGATTACCCCTGGGTCTTCCTGATGGATAACTACGTCACCTCACTGATTACCCCCTGGGTCTTCCTGATGGATAACTACGTCACCTCACTGATTACCCCCTGGGTCTTCCTGATGGATAACTACGTCACCTCACTGATTACCCCCTGGGTCTTCCTGATGGATAACTACGTCACCTCACTGATTACCCCCTGGGTCTTCCTGATGGATAACTACGTCACCTCACTGATTACCCCCTGGGGCTTCCTGATGGATAACTACGTCACCTCACTGATTACCCCCTGGGTCTTCCTGATGGATAACTACGTCACCTCACTGATTACCCCCTGGGTCTTCCTGATGGATAACTACGTCACCTCACTGATTACCCCCTGGGGCTTCCTGATGGATAACTACGTCACCTCACTGATTACCCCCTGGGTCTTCCTGATGGATAACTACGTCACCTCACTGATTACCCCCTGGGTCTTCCTGATGGATAACTACGTCACCTCACTGATTACCCCCTGGGGCTTCCTGATGGATAACTACGTCACCTCACTGATTACCCCCTGGGGCTTCCTGATGGATAACTACGTCACCTCACTGATTACCCCCTGGGGCTTCCTGATGGATAACTACGTCACCTCACTGATTACCCCCTGGGTCTTCCTGATGGATAACTACGTCACCTCACTGATTACCCCCTGGGGCTTCCTGATGGATAACTACGTCACCTCACTGATTACCCCCTGGGGCTTCCTGATGGATAACTACGTCACCTCACTGATTACCCCCTGGGCTTCCTGATGGATAACTACGTCACCTCACTGATTACCCCCTGGGTCTTCCTGATGGATAACTACGTCACCTCACTGATTACCCCCTGGGGCTTCCTGATGGATAACTACGTCACCTCACTGATTACCCCCTGGGGCTTCCTGATGGATAACTACGTCACCTCACTGATTACCCCCTGGGTCTTCCTGATGGATAACTACGTCACCTCACTGATTACCCCCTGGGTCTTCCTGATGGATAACTACGTCACCTCACTGATTACCCCCTGGGGCTTCCTGATGGATAACTACGTCACCTCACTGATTACCCCCTGGGGCTTCCTGATGGATAACTACGTCACCTCACTGATTACCCCCTGGGGCTTCCTGATGGATAACTACGTCACCTCACTGATTACCCCCTGGGGCTTCCTGATGGATAACTACGTCACCTCACTGATTACCCCCTGGGTCTTCCTGATGGATAACTACGTCACCTCACTGATTACCCCCTGGGGCTTCCTGATGGATAACTACGTCACCTCACTGATTACCCCCTGGGGCTTCCTGATGGATAACTACGTCACCTGACTGATTACCCCTGGGGCTTCCTGATGGATAACTACGTCACCTCACTGATTACCCCCTGGGGCTTCCTGATGGATAACTACGTCACCTCACTGATTACCCCCTGGGGCTTGCTCTCTGTCCATAACTCCACCATTGTCTGGTCCCTGCCTTCCTGTTAATGAATTTCTACACTTCCTTTACTCACCGACTGAGGTCTTAAAGTAAAGGCAGTAAAATACAATGTTGTAACATGGCATGACCCTGTATAGTAAATTTGAAAATACAACTATATATGAAATGTTATCGCTTGTGTGCATTGCTGTTTTATAAGTGAACTTTTGAAATGTGAAGATATTGGTTGTTCATATTATTTTTAAATGGTAATTTTTGATCTACAATGAATAAGTGCAAGGATCTTTAAATCCTAAAATGATAACTAGTGTTGATCTTTCATTTCCATATTGTGATGTTCCCCCAAGCCAAGATGTATTTGTTATAAATATGAAAGATAATAGAGGAACTGTGTGGAATTTCTGTTGCTGCTAGCTGTCCATGTGACAAAAAACTAATTATGATTAAATGCTAATTAGAGCATTTAAACAAACAATCTCTGGGACCCAGGGTCCGAAATTAACACCCGCCAAGCGCCAAATGCGGGTAGATTTTCCATTTGGCGAGTAAATCTCAAAAGGCTATCCGCCACACTGGCGGGTGAATGTTCCAGATATCCCAAGTCTCCCGCATATTGATAGCGGCTCCCTGATGCCCGCAAATTACTTCAGATCTCCTGGAATCAAGAGCGAGCGAGAAAGAGCGCACACATACTGTGCTTCAAACCGTGTAGCACGCGCACCGAGAGGGAGAGAGCGAGAGACCTTGCGTTTGTGTGTGCTTTGAAAAAAATGCTTTTTTTCATCAGACTACGTTTTTTTCGTAAAAAAATAAAAATAGCAGGCCTACCTCAATCCACAGCTTGTCACTTTAAAAAAAGTAACATGTCAACATGATGTGGGGTGAATCTGGGTCTCCGATGGCACAGATGTCCCGGGAATACAGAGATAACTAGAGTGGCCAACTTCGGGAAGCGCCTTTCATTTGCTTGTGGATGTTTGCTTCGCCAGTGATATTGCATTGTACTTGCACTAGGCCTACTGCTTTATTTTAATACCGCGTATATTTAGCAAGTAACTTCGTCGCTCTTTCTGTCGAATTGGTCCCACAGTAGCTACTTCTTTTCACTCACTTCATTGTGCTTGCTCAGTGAAATATGTCTTTAGGCGCGTGTGGTTGCGCGTGTCCGTGATTTAACAAATATAGGCTATATACTGTTTTTTTTAACCATGTAGCAAACAAACAAAAAAGCTAAAAAAAAAATACATATATATATAATTTTTTTTCTTACTTTTAAACCGTTTAACTGATAGTATTAATAGGTAAAATGTTTTACTTTCGGTAAAGTATCTGATAGTTTTACAAAACCTTCAAATGTACTGTTATGAGCACTAGTTCCATGCTCACATCTTCCATGTCTTACTATTTGTTGCTCTGTTTTGACTTCTATGTACTCTTATTCATTCAACATAATACCTTATCTCAATTAAATGTGCTGAAATTAATCTATATATGTGACACAAAAAATCTGTTTATTATTTTGGACGGTAAAAAATATGCTTGGCTGGTGGATTTTTTCATCTACCAGTCCCCGTGGCAGGAGAGCCAAAAAGTTAATTTCGGACCCTGCTGGGACCGGGTTGTTTTTCAGAAAAACCTGCAATGATGATAAAGTATTTTATAATAAATTACCATATAAATATGTAATTATATAGCAGGGGTGGGGTGAATAAAAGGTGACAGCACAAACATTAGGTTATGCCGAACATTTATTTTAAAGATTTTTTTTTCTGTAAGTAGTAATGATAGCAATTTGTAGGTCAATACATTAACATTACTGTCCGTCTCCACAAAGCTTTTCAAAGTTCAGAATAAAAGTAATTTGCGCGCCTCCATGTCGCTGAACAGACCTGCTGTTAGTTATACATGGAATTGCGTCCAAACTGGATTACAAAGTCTTACTGCCGAGTTTGCGCCTAAGAAAAGTGATGACATGATCAGTTTTTTGAATACATTATGTATGGTTAGCTTCAAAGTAAAGATGTTTTGTATAGTTGTAAAACAAACAAGCATAATTAATATATTATGAATGAAACATCAATATCCAATTGTAGAGCGGCGTGTTATGACATGATTTGCCAAAGACTAATAATAGAAGAGAGTTCACTCGTCTGTGTGTTGTTGATTCGGCGGAAAGCCGCTCTGAATGTGTACAGAGTGTTTTCAAGTACATCTTCATTTAAAGTGAATGATCTGAGGGCAAAACGGCCACTTTTTCTAAGGGGTCGCTGCACCACACTCAGCACTCCTATTTACCACGGCCTTGCACGAAGGGAAAATTTGATTAACATAAAGTGTTTTGCTGAGTAAAGCTTTGAATATCATATATGGGGGAGTGTTGGCCTAGTGGTTAGAGCAGCGCGCTTGCACTCTGAGAAGGATGCAAGTACCCGGTTCGATCCAAACTGCCTGCACTCTGGCTCCCTGAGCAAGACCCTTAAACCCAGATTGCTCCCCAGGTGTCGCACAGGATGGGTTGGGTTGCTTGGGTTAAGATGCAGAAGTGAATTTCTCCATTGTGAGATCAACATGTTCATTGTATTTTATATATTCACACGTCTCTAAACATAAAAAAAAAAATCACAATCAGAAGCATCAGACCCTCATATACTGAAGAGAATTTACTCTTTAATTCAACATTATTTCACTGTTGGGGCAAAATACAGAATAATAATGACTTAACAGTAGAACCTGAATCGCCCGGCTGCCATATAGGAACATTTGAATATTCTAATCAATTAAGTTTGGGACCTGCTTGAGTGTAAAAACCCTGAGTGAAAAATACTGTATGTATACCAATGTTTAAAACAGATTTTCATATGACAATAAAATACATTATCACCATAGGATCAAATTCTAATAATAATGATAATTAACAATTATTATAGTAACAAACGACTATAACTTCAACACAATTTGTAACACCTATGACACTTTCTGGAGCGGTCAACACTTAATGGCAAATGCCATACCCATCCTTCTCTGGGAAACAAGCAGAAATGCCAAAAAAAGGAAATGTTTTTCAATTTTGCTTTGTATAAATTTGAGAATAGTGTATAACACTCATGAGACGAAACAGCTTTTGAGCATGTTGCCAATTGAAATGATACTGTCATGTTAAATTTTTCTGCTGGGGGTGTCAATGCTGGTATACCATTAATTGTACAGTATATCTCAGAACCTTTCTATATGCAAGACCATGTTAGCCTGGGTTTTTCTATTGTGCGAAAAACACAAGAAAAGACAGAAAAGTCTGCGCAGCAGCAGTGGCCGCCTGCTGGTCATACTGGAATGAGAGATTAGATCCTAAATTAATCACTGTTACCAAATATAACACCATCAATCACTTTAGATGAAGCAGGTAGAGTATACAAAGACTAATAATTATTTATTTCTTTATTTAAAAAAGAAAAGATTAAAAAGTGTGAATCCAGTCAATAGCAAGGGGAGTGTAACCTGAGTATGTGATAATCGCCTGGCCATGAAGACAAGCACAAGAGATGATGTGTAACAGTATTTCTAAATGGGAGGAAGGAAAAATGACTGTGTTGAAAATGGTTATGACCTACAGTACAATACACCAGACATCCATATAAAGAGCAGTGTTTAAATCGGAGGTCCTCTTAAGCAACCATGAATAAAATCAACTCATCCATTCTTACCTTTACTAAGCAATCCCGTTCCAAAACGTATTAGTGGAGTTCTTTGCCTGAAAAAAATTATTTGATCATCATAAAAAAACAAGTCCATCTGCATCCTGGCAAGGTGTTGCAATTAATGTAGGTAGCTATCATTATGCTTAACGGTTAACTATAACTAAACAACACTACTGAGCAGTTATAACTGAGAGTGCAGCAATACCTGCATTGATAAAGACTGGCTATCAATACTTTATATAATTGAATGCAAAAAAATAAGTAGGCTATCACATTTATAAATGAATGTGTCATTTGTATATAATGTGTCGCCGGCCATCGGCGAACGTTATCAACTAGCCGTTCGCGCACTTTGCTATCCTGTCTGAATATATTTAGATATCTAACCTAACACCATCACAAAAATTCCTCAACGTGAACTAAGTTAGTAAGCTTACAATTTAATGTAAATATCAACAGAATAGGCTAATAACATGACACCAATTATTTTCAACCTGTTTTATCTACTTACCGACAACTTCACGGCTGCTCCCTCCACTTGCTGGCAAAAAGCTTGCTGGCGAGTGGCGAACATGACTTCTTTGTCAGAAAGATGTCGTTGGTGTAGACACTTGTCAATCAAACATGTCTGACCAATAGAGAAGCACCCGCCCACTGCGGAACGTTTGTGTCAAAATGATTCAATCAAAACAATTTGAACTTCAAAACTTTTTCCACTTCAAAAAAAAAAAAATGATTCAATCAAACATTTAAACTCAAATTTTTCACTCAAATAAAAAAAACAAACAACGAAAAAACACATTCTCTTCAATACTTTTTATTCACGGGGTAATTTTTTTTTTTTTTTTTGCATTTGAACAGTTTTTTCTTTGATTGAAAATATTTTTTTTGATTGAAACAACTTTTTTGGAATTGAATGATTAAGACACAAATGTCCTACACATGTATGGCCCAAACACAAAAAAGATTACTTCAATCAAAGAGAACATTCAATAAAAAAAAAGTGTTCAAATGCAATTTTTGGAGTCTCAAATATTTTATTTGCATTCAAAAACGATTTTCTATATTTGAAAATGTTTATCTTTTCATTGAAGTGACTTTTTTATTGATTCTGTTGTTTGTTTGTTTGAAGCAACTTCTTTTTTGATTGAATGATAAAGACACAAATGTCCTACCCATTATATGGTCCAATCAACAAACAATGTTACTTCAATTAAAAAGGTTGCTTTAAACAACAACAAAAAAAAAAAAACGGACTTCTATCAAAGAAAACATTTTCAATCAAAGAAAAGCAGTGTTCAAATGTATTTTTTTGAGTCTCAAGTATATTTTTGGATTCAAATACTTTTTTTCTTTGATTGAAAAGTTTTTTTTTCATTGAAGTGAAGTTTTTTTTAATTGAAAATATTTTTTTTGTTTGAAGCAACCTTTTTTTTTGAATGAATAATAAAGAAACAAAACTACCTTCATACAAACCTACTTTATAACGCAAGTCGAGTGTTGTAACTAACCTTCTGTGATCTGATTTGGCTTTGGATACAAAATCAGATATAGTATTCTGCACAATGATGAAGTCTATATCGATTAGCATTACATATAATCTATTATTATGAAAATACCTGGCATGGGTTGAAGAACACAGATAAATTATACATGGTTCTAATCGTGTTTATTGTCTCCAAAACATCTTTATGTACATGTTACAGGATCTCTGGAAGCTTTGTTTGTGTCAGGGAGTTCCTGAATGTCACATGATGTGGCTCTTCTTCATGTGTGCCATATATGGACTAAATGTGCACACGGCGCCCTCAGGCTGCCGGTATGAATTGAAAACACAGTACATCATCAGTATCCAGTGCTCATGATGATTACATCGGCACATTTGGTTATAAATCCAATAAATAGTATTCCTCTCTATAGAAATCTGATGTAAATCTATGAGAATCTATCAATATTTCTTCAAATCTGCACATTTTTGAGCTAAAAGCCCTGAGGAACGTTGTTTTGTGAAGCGCTTTCATGACGACCGTACAGGTTAAGTTTTTTTTCTGTACAGGAGTTTTCTTCTGAATGAGAGCGGCTGACGCTCATAATTCATATTCAAGGTAATTAATTTTTTCATTACATAACTCCTAACACAAATTAAGACATAACTGTCACTATACAGTAAGTTTCTTAGAATAAAATAGTGATCAAATACTGAAACTTGAGTCTTATATCTTTTTAATGATGTATAGTTTGTCAACAGGGCCGCATTAACCATTAGGGCAACTGGTCTCTTGCCCAGGGGCACAGGGCATCTAAGGGGTCCTGGGCACGTCAAATATTATGTTAGATCACGTTATAAACGCAGTCCTCACTTTCCTAATTATGTGCAGATTTTTGCAACCCGTTTGATCAAAATATTATGTTAAATCACGTATAAAACAGTGTCTGCAGCTTCCTGCGCGCAGCGAGCGAGGGCGATGTCACGTCGACTCGCGTGACTTGACGCTCTGAAATTTGAAATCGGTGGAAAGATGGAGAAGCAGTTAAGCGGGAGCGCTAAAAGAAAATTAAAAAGAGAAAAGGAATTGAAATTAGTTGACAATTCGAAACATATTCCAAAAATAGCCAAATTTTTACTTCAAATCAGTGCTCTCCGAGAAAAGGCGATGATAACGCTGAAATCCCTCCTTCACCTGTGGCCGTGGAAACAGCTAACGTTAATGCTAGTGCTAGCAGTCAGGCTACCACCAGTGTGGAAGAAGCTAGCAGTGAGACATGGACCAACAGCCAAGAGCAAGAGGACGACGAGCATGAACAGCCTCCACATCATCACAACGAACACGCAAGTCCAGCTGAAGGAGCCGAGACAGCCAGCGGCCCCAGCACCGGCAGCACCTTCACGCTCCGGCAGATCCGGCACTATGGGGACCCCTGACAGAGACCCTGAGACCATCCACAGAGGACCCGCTGCCTTCCATTACCGGCTACCAGGAACCCAGCATCAGTGAGGGAGTCTGGGCTTGGGTGTCGAACCCGCTCCCTCACAAATGACCTACTGAATTGCCGTCTTCAAAACAACGAATGCAAGTGGAAAAGTGGTTGAAAGGTTCATAGGATTTGAGCCCATCCACAGCCACACAGCCTTAGTTTAGCTGAATCCATGATTAGCATGGTGTGAAACCTTGGACTGGACTTGGCGAACTGTCGTGGGCAAAGTTATGATAATGCTAGCAACATGTCTGGCAAGTACAACCGACTCCAAGCTCAGTTAAAAAAAGAAAACCCACTGATCCACTAAACACCGTGTGCCGCCCACTCCTTAAATCTTGTGGGTATTAATACTATGGAAGACTTTTTTGAACTTCTACAGTCTCTGTATACATTTTGCAGTGCTTCAACCCATCGCTGGAATATAGTTTTCAAAAACAGTGACTATGACATTGGCCATACGTTAAAATCCCTCAGCGGTGCCAGGAGGAGCTGTAGAGCAGACTCAACGAAAGCCCTATGCAGAAATTATACAGCAATTAGAGACTCATTGGCCAAAATAGCCTCGGACTGTGACGAAAAGAACCAAACCAAACGAGGTCTCTGCGCTGAATGCTAAACTTGATACACCTGAAAGTGCAATGATGAGCATTTTGTGGGACAGAATGTTGGGAAGATTTAAAGCAACCAGTGACAAACTTCAAACAAGTGACATAGATTTAGCAACGGCTGTGCGGCTT
>JAVALU010002275.1:190000-469440 GCA_030770095.1 Gila robusta | reverse complement strand
TTCTGGCCACTTTTTGACGCGCTACTCCTCCCGCAGTTTTTGTCACAGACCCACGAATGAGGCGTCAAAACGTGCGGCCTGTTCGGGAATGGTGTGCTATGACTTTTCTAAGGGATCGGGGGTACGATGTTCGCCCCAGGGGCGAAAAACCGGCCGAAAAAATCCCATAGACTTAACATTGCGACAAACTTTGACGAGTCGTAGCTCGAACGAGGAATGTCGCAGAAACGTGAAATTTACCACATTTGAAGAGGCTGACAGACTCTGTAAGAACATACCACACAATGGGGTAAAAGTTGCACCCCTGGGGGGCAGGAGCTGCCCAAAGTTTCCCCATTGACTTACTATGGTGTAGGACGGCCCATGAAATGGGCCGTCCTACACCATAGAAACCGCTTTTATATTGAACATAACTCTGGATCACAGTGTCATAGAGACAAGGGGCGGGCTCATTTTACTCAGACGACCAATCAGTCTCTCAGGATCATTGTGAAGCTATCAAGCCACGCCCTAGCAACCATTTAGAGCACCTTAGCAACAACTCCCATAGACTTCCATTGAAAGAGATCGAAGGGATATCTCTGGACTGAATTGTCATAGAAACATGAGGGTGGTCTCGTTTGACTCGGGGCAGCAAACAGCCAATCATGAATCACCTCAACACTTCCTAGCCACGCCCTAGCAACCATTGTCGAGCACCTTAGCAACCAAAATCCAAAGAGGGATATCTTCCATTCTGAATGTCACAGAGGCATGGGAGTTGGTTTATATCATTCATACTGACAAGCAGCCTTTGGAGTTTCATGATTGGCAGCTGCCAAGCCACTCCCTAGCAACCAAACAGAGTACCCTAGCAACCATTTTGCAAGACCAATATCTCTGTATCAGAACATCGTATAGAGATGGGGGTTGGTTTATACATTCACATTGACTTTGGAGCTTCATGATTGGCAGCTGCCAAGCCACTCCCTAGCAACCAAACAGAGTACCCTAGCAACCGTTTTGCAAGACCAATATCTCTGCATCAGAACATCGTATAGAGATGGGGGTTGGCTCTTTTGACTCATGCTAGCAAACAGGACTTGCTACATGCTACACATGCTAGCAGTGAATAGCTACATGCTAATAGTGATTAGCTAAGTGCTAAATCATGCCAATAAAATGCTACAAACTCAACAGTTACCATCTTTGACAACTACAAACCACGTAGTAACACCATAGCAACCACCCAAATTACCCTAGCAACACCCTAGCAACCACCCAGAACACCCTAGCAACTGCCTAGCAACGCCCTAGCAACCACCCAGAACACCCTAGCAACCGCCTAGCAACCACCCAGGATACCCTAGCAACCACCTAGCAACCCCTAGCAACCACCCAGATTACCCTAGCAACCGCCTAGCAACGCCCTAGCAACCGCCTAGCAACCACCCAGAACACCCTAGCAACTGCCTAGCAACCACCCAGAACACCCTAGCAACCGCCTAGCAACCGCCCAGGATACCCTAGCAACTGCCTAGCAACGCCCTAGCAACCACCCAGAACACCCTAGCAACCGCCTAGCAACACCCTAGCAACCACTCAGAACACCCTAGCAACCACCTAGCAATACCCTAGCAACCACTCAGAACACCCTAGCAACCACCTAGCAACACCCTAGCAACCACCCAGATCCCCTAGCAATGCCCTAGCAACCACCCAAAATACCCTAGCAACCAACCAAAACACCCTAGCAACCACCCAGAATACCCTAGCAACCACCCAAAACAACCTAGCAACCACTCAGAACACCCTAGCAACGCCCTAGCAACCAACTGAACGACATGAATAAGCCATATCTCAGCACCAGAACATCGTACAGACATGTTTGTTGGCTCGTATGCAATCATGTACCACACCCTAGCAACCGTGTGGCGAGTTTTGCCACTGCAAGCACCACTTCACATTTTCTTCTGGAAATGTACATTCTAGTTAGTGGTGCTTGCCTAGGCAAGCAACACATTGTTATCTCACATACTTATTAGTGGTGCTTGCCAAAGGCAAGGCAACACTAGTGTTATCTTGCAAAAATTATTCCACACAAAGTTTGGCGCGTAACTCGTCCCACACCGTTTATCACAGACCTCTGAGTGAGGCGTCAAATCGACCGGCTCATTGAGGAGAGGTGTGCTATGACTTTTCTAAGCGATCGGGTGTACGATGTTCGCACAGCGGACGAAAAAGCGGCCAAAAAAATCCCATTGACTTAACATTGCGGAATGTTCAGAAATTCAAATCCCAACTGTCACTTTCACACACACCCACAGAAAAGGGCCTGACAGCCCTCTCTCTCTCCCTCAGAGGATTTATTTTATCAAGCAGCCAATAAGTAATGGCCTAAAATCTTCATAGCCACACCATAGCAACCAGTTACAGCACCCTAGCAACCGTGGGCGATAGGCACGAAGCCGCAGGCCTCGTGCCATACTAAATAACTCTATAAAAACTCTATAAAAACTCCTTTTAAAAACTCCATAGTAATCATCTGTTAAAAAATACACGCCGACATCACAGACCCCTGATTGAGGCGTCAAATTGTGCGGATTATTGAGGAGAGGTGTGCTGTGACTTTTCTTACCGATCGGGGGTACGGTGTTTGCCCCAGGGGCAAATCATTGGGTAAAAAAAATCCCATAGACTTAACATTGCCACAAACTTTGACGACTCGTAGCACTGACCAATGATTTCTCAGAAACTTGTAATTTACCACATTTGAAGAGGCTGGCAGGCTCTGTAAGAACATACCTCACAATGGGGTAAAAGTTGCACCCCTGGGGGCAGGAGCTGCTCAAAGTTTCCCCATTGACTTACTATGGCGTAGGCGCCCATGAAATGCGTCTACACATTGCATAGGGATTTTGTATTGAACATAGCTCTGGATCACAGTGTCATAGAGACAAGGGGACGGGCTCATTTTACTCAGATGACCAATCAGTCTCTCAGGATCATTGTGAAGCTATCAAGCCACGCCCTAGCAACCATTTAGAGCACCTTAGCAACAACTCCCATAGACTTCCATTGAAAGAGGTCAAAGGAATATCTCTGGATAGAAGTGTCATAGAAACACAAGGGTGGTCTCGTTTGACTCGGGGCAGCACACAGCCAATCATGAATCACCTCAACACTTCCTAGCCCCTCCCTAGCAACCATTGTCGAGCACCTTAGCAACTAAAATCCATAGAGGGATATCTTCCATTCTGAATGTCACAGAGGCATGGGAGTTGGTTTATATCATTCATACTGACAAGCAGCCTTTGGAGTTTCATGATTGGCAGCTGCCAAGCCACTCCCTAGCAACCAAACAGAGTACCCTAGCAACCATTTTGCAAGACCAATATCTCTGTATCAGAACATCGTATAGAGATGGGGTTGGTTTATACATTCACATTGACTTTGGAGCTTCATGATTGGCAGCTGCCAAGCCACTCCCTAGCAACCAAACAGAGTACCCTAGCAACCATTTTGCAAGACCTATATCTCTGCATCAGAACATCGTATAGAGATGGGGTTTGGCTCTTTTGACTCATGCTAGCAAACAGGGCTTCCAACATGCTACACATGCTAGCTGTGAATAGCTACATGCTAATAGCGATTAGGTAAGTGCTAAATCATGCCAAGAAAGTGTTAAGAACTCCAATAGTAACCATCTGTGACAACTACCAACCACCTAGTAACACCATAGCAACCACCCAGAATACCCTAGCAACACCTAGCAACCAACCAGAATACCCTAGCAACCGCCTAGCAACACCATAGCAACCACCCAGAACACCCTAGCAACCGCCTAGCAACACCATAGCAACCACCTAGAACACCCTAGCAACCACCTAGCAACACCTAGCAACGACCAGAATACCCTAGCAACCGCCTAGCAACCACCCAGAATACCCTAGCAACCACCTAGCAACACCATAGCAACCACCCAGAATACCCTAGCAACCACCTAGCAACACCATAGCAACCACCCAGAACACCCTAGCAACCACCCAGATCACCCTAGCAACCACCTAGAAACACCATAGCAACCACCTAGCAACCTCACAGCAACCACCCAGAACATCCTAGCAACACCCTAGCAACCACCCAGAATACCCTAGCAACCGCCTAGCAACACCATAGCAACCACTCAAAACACCCTAGCAACCACCTAGCAACCACCCAGAACACCCTAGCAACGCCCTAGCAACCACCCACAACACCCTAGCAACCACCCAGAATACCCTAGCAACCACCCAAAACACCCTAGCAACCGCATAGCAACCACTCAGAACACCCTAGCAACCACCTAGCAACCACCTGAACACATGAATAAGCCATATCTCAGCACCAAAACATCGTACAGACATGTTTGTTGGCTCGTATGCAATCATGTACCACACTCTAGCAACCGTGTGGCGAGTTTTGCCACTGCAAGCACCACTTCACATTTTCTTCTGGAAATGTACATTCTAGTTCTTATTCTCTTATTCTTCTTATTCTTCTGGCCACTTTTTGACGCGCTACTCCTCCCGCAGTTTTTGGCACAGACCCACGAATGAGGTGTCAAAACGTGCGGCCTGTTCGGGAATGGTGTGCTATGACTTTTCTAAGAGATCAGGGGTACGATGGTCGCCCCAGGGGCGAAAAACGGCCCAAAAAAATCCCATAGACTTAACATTGCGAAAAACTTTGACGAGTCATAGCTCAGAGTGTGAATTTCGCAGAAACGTGAAATTTGCCACATTTGAAGAGGCTGACAGACTCTGTAAGAACATACCACACAATGGGGTAAAAGTTGCACCCCTGGGGGGCAGGAGCTGCCCAAAGTTTCCCCATTGACTTACTATGGTGTAGGACGGCCCATGAAATGGGCCGTCCTACACCATAGAAACCGCTTTTATATTGAACATAACTCTGGATCACAGTGTCATAGAGACAAGGGGGCGGGCTCATTTTACTCAGACGACCAATCAGTCTCTCAGGATCATTGTGAAGCTATCAAGCCACGCCCTAGCAACCATTTAGAGCACCTTAGCAACAACTCCCATAGACTTCCATTGAAAGAGATCGAAGGGATATCTCTGGACTGAATTGTCATAGAAACATGAGGGTGGTCTCGTTTGACTCGGGGCAGCAAACAGCCAATCATGAATCACCTCAACACTTCCTAGCCACGCCCTAGCAACCATTGTCGAGCACCTTAGCAACCAAAATCCAATGAGGGATATCTTCCATTCTGAATGTCACAGAGGCGTGGGAGTTGGTTTATATCATTCATAGTGACAAGAAGCCTTTGGAGTTTCATGATTGGCAACTGCCAAGCCACTCCCTAGCAACCAAACAGAGTACCCTAGCAACCATTTTGCAAGACCAATATCTCTGCATCAGAATATCGTATAGAGATGGGGGTTGGTTTATACATTCACATTGACTTTGGAGCTTCATGATTGGCAGCTGCCAAGCCACTCCCTAGCAACCAAACAGAGTACCCTAGCAACCATTTTGCAAGACCAATATCTCTGCATCAGAACATCGTATAGAGATGGGGGTTGGCTCTTTTGACTCATGCTAGCAAACAGGACTTGCTACATGCTACACATGCTAGCAGTGAATAGCTACATGCTAATATTGATTAGCTAAATGCTAAATCATTCCAATAAAATGCTACAAACTCAACAGTAACCATCTTTGACAACTACCAACCACCTAGTAACACCATAGCAACCACCCAAATTACCCTAGCAACACCCTAGCAACCACCCAGAACACCCTAGCAACTGCCTAGCAACGCCCTAGCAACCACCCAGAACACCCTAGCAACCGCCTAGCAACCACCCAGGATACCCTAGCAACCACCTAGCAACGCCCTAGCAACCACCCAGATTACCCTAGCAACCGCCTAGCAACGCCCTAGCAACCGCCTAGCAACCACCCAGAACACCCTAGCAACTGCCTAGCAACCACCCAGAACACCCTAGCAACCGCCTAGCAACCGCCCAGGATACCCTAGCAACTGCCTAGCAACGCCCTAGCAACCACCCAGAACACCCTAGCAACCGCCTAGCAACACCCTAGCAACCACTCAGAACACCCTAGCAACCACCTAGCAATACCCTAGCAACGACTCAGAACACCCTAGCAACCACCTAGCAACACCCTAGCAACCACCCAGAACACCCTAGCAACCACCTAGCAACACCCTAGCAACCACTCAGAACACCCTAGCAACTGCCTAGCAACACCCTAGCAACCACTCAGAACACCCTAGCAACCACCTAGCAACACCCTAGCAACCACTCAGAACACCCTAGCAACTGCCTAGCAACACCCTAGCAACCACCCAGAACACCCTAGCAACTGCCTAGCAAAACCCTAGCAACCAAATGAATACCCTAGCAACCACCCAAAACACCCTAGCAACCACATAGCAACCACTCAGAACACCCTAGCAACCACCTAGCAACCACCTGAACACATGAATAAGCCATATCTCAGCACCAAAACGTCGTACAGACATGTTTGTTGGTTCGTATGCAATCATGTACCACACTCTAGCAACCGAGTGGCGAGTTTTGCCACTGCAAGCACCACTTTACATTTTCTTCTGGAAATGTACATTCTAGTTCTTATTCTTATTCTTCTTATTCTTCTGGCCACTTTTTGACGCGCTACTCCTCCCGCAGTTTTTGGCACAGACCCACGAATGAGGTGTCAAAACGTGCGGCCTGTTCGGGAATGGTGTGCTATGACTTTTCTAAGAGATCAGGGGTACGATGGTCGCCCCAGGGGCGAAAAACGGCCCAAAAAAATCCCATAGACTTAACATTGCGAAAAACTTTGACGAGTCATAGCTCAGAGTGTGAATTTCGCAGAAACGTGAAATTTGCCACATTTGAAGAGGCTGACAGACTCTGTAAGAACATACCACACAATGGGGTAAAAGTTGCACCCCTGGGGGGCAGGAGCTGCCCAAAGTTTCCCCATTGACTTACTATGGTGTAGGACGGCCCATGAAATGGGCCGTCCTACACCATAGAAACCGCTTTTATATTGCACATAACTCTGGATCACAGTGTCATAGAGACAAGGGGGCGGGCTCATTTTACTCAGACGACCAATCAGTCTCTCAGGATCATTGTGAAGCTATCAAGCCACGCCCTAGCAACCATTTAGAGCACCTTAGCAACAACTCCCATAGACTTCCATTGAAAGAGATCGAAGGGATATCTCTGGACTGAATTGTCATAGAAACATGAGGGTGGTCTCGTTTGACTCGGGGCAGCAAACAGCCAATCATGAATCACCTCAACACTTCCTAGCCACGCCCTAGCAACCATTGTCGAGCACCTTAGCAACCAAAATCCAAATAGGAATATCGTCCATTCTGAATGTCACAGAGGCATGGGAGTTGGTTTATATCATTCATAGTGACAAGCAGCCTTTGGAGTTTCATGATTGGCAGCTGCCAAGCCACTCCCTAGCAACCAAACAGAGTACCCTAGCAACCGTTTTGCAAGACCAATATCTCTGCATCAGAACATCGTATAGAGATGGGGGTTGGTTTATACATTCACATTGACTTTGGAGCTTCATGATTGGCAGCTGCCAAGCCACTCCCTAGCAACCAAACAGAGTACCCTAGCAACCGTTTTGCAAGACCAATATCTCTGCATCAGAACATCGTATAGAGATGGGGGTTGGCTCTTTTGACTCATGCTAGCAAACAGGACTTGCTACATGCTACACATGCTAGCAGTGAATAGCTACATGCTAATATTGATTAGCTAAATGCTAAATCATTCCAATAAAATGCTACAAACTCAACAGTAACCATCTTTGACAACTACCAACCACCTAGTAACACCATAGCAACCACCCAAATTACCCTAGCAACACCCTAGCAACCACCCAGAACACCCTAGCAACTGCCTAGCAACGCCCTAGCAACCACCCAGAACACCCTAGCAACCGCCTAGCAACCACCCAGGATACCCTAGCAACCACCTAGCAACGCCCTAGCAACCACCCAGATTACCCTAGCAACCGCCTAGCAACGCCCTAGCAACCGCCTAGCAACCACCCAGAACACCCTAGCAACTGCCTAGCAACCACCCAGAACACCCTAGCAACCGCCTAGCAACCGCCCGGATACCCTAGCAACTGCCTAGCAACGCCCTAGCAACCACCAGAACACCCTAGCAACCACCTAGCAACACCCTAGCAACCACCCAGAATCACCCTAGCAACCACCTAGCAACCCTAGCAACCACCCAGAACTACCCTAGCAACCAACCTAGCAAACACCCTAGCAACCACCCAGAATACCCTAGCAACCACCCAAAACAACCTAGCAACCACTCAGAACACCCTAGCAACGCCCTAGCAACCAACTGAACGACATGAATAAGCCATATCTCAGCACCAGAACATCGTACAGACATGTTTGTTGGCTCGTATGCAATCATGTACCACACCCTAGCAACCGTGTGGCGAGTTTTGCCACTGCAAGCACCACTTCACATTTTCTTCTGGAAATGTACATTCTAGTTAGTGGTGCTTGCCAAGGCAAGGCAACACTAGTGTTATCTTGCAAAATTATTCCACACAAAGTTTGGCGCGTAACTCGTCCCACACCGTTTATCACAGACCTCTGAGTGAGGCGTCAAATCGACCGGCTCATTGAGGAGAGGTGTGCTATGACTTTTCTAAGCGATCGGGTGTACGATGTTCGCACAGCGGACGAAAAAGCGGCCAAAAAAATCCCATTGACTTAACATTGCGGAATGTTCAGAAATTCAAATCCCAACTGTCACTTTCACACACACCCACAGAAAAGGGCCTGACAGCCCTGCTGTCAGGCCCTCTCTCTCTCCCTCAGAGGATTTATTTTATCAAGCAGCCAATAAGTAATGGCCTAAAATCTTCATAGCCACACCATAGCAACCAGTTACAGCACCCTAGCAACCGTGGGCGATAGGCACGAGCCGCAGGCCTCGTGCCATACTAAATAACTCTATAAAAACTCTATAAAAACTCCTTTTAAAAACTCCATAGTAATCATCTGTTAAAAAATACACGCCGACATCACAGACCCCTGATTGAGGCGTCAAATTGTGCGGATTATTGAGGAGAGGTGTGCTGTGACTTTTCTTACCGATCGGGGGTACGGTGTTTGCCCCAGGGGCAAATCATTGGGTAAAAAAAATCCCATAGACTTAACATTGCCACAAACTTTGACGACTCGTAGCACTGACCAATGATTTCTCAGAAACTTGTAATTTACCACATTTGAAGAGGCTGGCAGGCTCTGTAAGAACATACCTCACAATGGGGTAAAAGTTGCACCCCTGGGGGGCAGGAGCTGCTCAAAGTTTGCCCCATTGACTTACTATGGTGTAGGACGGCCCATGAAATGGGCCGTCCTACACATTGCATAGGGATTTTGTATTGAACATAGCTCTGGATCACAGTGTCATAGAGACAAGGGGACGGGCTCATTTTACTCAGATGACCAATCAGTCTCTCAGGATCATTGTGAAGCTATTAAGCCACGCCCTAGCAACCATTTAGAGCACCTTAGCAACAAGTCCCATAGACTTCCATTGAAAGAGGTCAAAAGAATATCTCCGGATAGAAGTGTCATAGAAACACAAGGGTGGTCTCGTTTGACTCGGGGCAGCACACAGCCAATCATGAATCCCCTCAACACTTCCTAGCCCCTCCCTAGCAACCATTGTCGAGCACCTTAGCAACTAAAATCTATAGAGGGATATCTTCCATTCTGAATGTCACAGAGGCATGGGAGTTGGTTTATATCATTCATACTGACAAGCAACCTTTGGACTTTGATGACTGGCAGCTGCCAAGCCATTCCCTAGCAACCAAACAGAGTACCCTAGCAACCATTTTGCAAGACCTATATCTCTGCATCAGAACATCGTATAGAGATGTGGTTTGGCTCTTTTGACTCATGCTAGCAAACAGGGCTTCCAACATGCTACACATGCTAGCTGTGAATAGCTACATGCTAATAGTGATTAGTAAGTGCTAAATCATGCCAAGAAAGTGTTAAGAACTCCAATAGTAACCATCTGTGACAACTACCAACCACCTAGTAACACCATAGCAACCACCCAGAATACCTTAGCAACCACCTAGCAACGCCTAGCAACCACCCAGAATACCCTAGCAACCGCCTAGCAACACCATAGCAACCACCCAGAATACCCTAGCAACCGCCTAGCAACCACCCAGATACCCTAGCAACCACCTAGCAAACGCCTAGCAACCACCCAGAATACCCTAGCAACCGCCTAGCCAACGCCCTAGCAACCGCCTAGCAACCACCCAGAAACCCTAGCAACGCCTAGCAACCACCCAGAACACCCTAGCAACCGCCTAGCAACCACCCAGAATACCCTAGCAACCGCCTAGCAACCACCCAGAATACCCTAGCAACCGCCTAGCAACACCCTAGCAACCACCCAGAACACCCTAGCAACCGCCTAGCAACCACCCAGAACACCTAGCAACCACCTAGCAACACCCTAGCAACCACCCAGAAACCCTAGCAACCCCTAGCAACCCTAGCAACCACCCAGAACCCAACCCTAGCAACCAGCAACACCAGAACACCCTAGCAACCACCCAGATCACCCTAGCAATGCCCTAGCAACCACCCAAAATACCCTAGCAACCAACCAAAACACCCTAGCAACCACCCAGAATACCCTAGCAACCACCCAAAACAACCTAGCAACCACTCAGAACACCCTAGCAACGCCCTAGCAACCACCTGAACACATGAATAAGCCATATCTCAGCACCAGAACATCGTACAGACATGTTTGTTGGCTCGTATGCAATCATGTACCACACCCTAGCAACCGAGTGGCGAGTTTTGCCACTGCAAGCACCACTTCACATTTTCTTCTGGAAATGTACATTCTAGTTATTCTTATTATTCTGGACAAAGTTTGGCGCGTAACTCGTCCCGCAAATTTTGTCACAGACCCCTGAGTGAGGCGTCAAATCGTGCGGCTCATTGAGGAGAGGTGTGCTATGACTTTTCTAAGCGATCGGGTGTACGATGTTCGCACAGCGGACGAAAAAGCGGCCAAAAAAATCCCATTGACTTAACATTGCGGAATGTTCAGAAATTCAAATCCCAACTGTCACTTTCACACACACCCACAGAAAAGGGCCTGACAGCCCTGCTGTCAGGCCCTCTCTCTCTCCCTCAGAGGATTTATTTTATCAAGCAGCCAATAAGTAATGGCCTAAAATCTTCATAGCCACACCATAGCAACCAGTTACAGCACCCTAGCAACCGTGGGCGATACTAAAGCCAACTAACGCGATAGCTAACGTGCCATACTAAATAACTCTATAAAATATCTATAAAAACTCCTTTTAAAAACTCCATAGTAATCATCTGTTAAAAAATACACGCCGACATCACAGACCCCTGATTGAGGCGTCAAATTGTGCGGATTATTGAGGAGAGGTGTGCTGTGACTTTTCTTACCGATCGGGGGTACGGTGTTTGCCCCAGGGGCAAATCATTGGGTAAAAAAAATCCCATAGACTTAACATTGCCACAAACTTTGACGACTCGTAGCACTGACCAATGATTTCTCAGAAACTTGTAATTTACCACATTTGAAGAGGCTGGCAGGCTCTGTAAGAACATACCTCACAATGGGGTAAAAGTTGCACCCCTGGGGGCAGGAGCTGCTCAAATTTGCCCCATTGACTTACTATGGTGTAGGAGTAAAAACTCCATAGTAATCATCTGTTAAAAAATACACGCCGACATCACAGACCCCTGATTGAGGCGTCAAATTGTGCGGATTATTGAGGAGAGGTGTGCTGTGACTTTTCTTACCGATCGGGGGTACGGTGTTTGCCCCAGGGGCAAATCATTGGGTAAAAAAAATCCCATAGACTTAACATTGCCACAAACTTTGACGACTCGTAGCACTGACCAATGATTTCTCAGAAACTTGTAATTTACCACATTTGAAGAGGCTGGCAGGCTCTGTAAGAACATACCTCACAATGGGGTAAAAGTTGCACCCCTGGGGGGCAGGAGCTGCTCAAATTTGCCCCATTGACTTACTATGGTGTAGGACGGCCCATTGCATATGGATTTTGTATTGAACATAGCTCTGGATCACAGTGTCATAGAGACAAGGGGACGGGCTCATTTTTCTCAGATGACCAGTCAGTCTCTCAGGATCATTGTGAAGCTATTAAGCCACGCCCTAGCAACCATTTAGAGCACCTTAGCAACAAGTCCCATAGACTTCCATTGAAAGAGGTCAAAAGAATATCTCCGGATAGAAGTGTCATAGACACACAAGGGTGGTCTCGTTTGACTCGGGGCAGCACACAGCCAATCATGAATCCCCTCAACACTTCCTAGCCCCTCCCTAGCAACCATTGTCGAGCACCTTAGCAACTAAAATCTATAGAGGGATATCTTCCATTCTGAATGTCACAGAGGCATGGGAGTTGGTTTATATCATTCATACTGACAAGCAACCTTTGGACTTTGATGACTGGCAGCTGCCAAGCCATTCCCTAGCAACCAAACAGAGTACCCTAGCAACCATTTTGCAAGACCTATATCTCTGCATCAGAACATCGTATAGAGATGTGGTTTGGCTCTTTTGACTCATGCTAGCAAACAGGGCTTCCAACATGCTACACATGCTAGCTGTGAATAGCTACATGCTAATAGCGATTAGGTAGTGCTAAATCATGCCAAGAAAGTGTTAAGAACTCCAATAGTAACCATCTGTGACAACTACCAACCACCTAGTAACACCATAGCAACCACCCAGAATACCTTAGCAACCACCTAGCAACGTCCTAGCAACCACCCAGAATACCCTAGCAACCGCCTAGCAACACCATAGCAACCACCCAGAATACCCTAGCAACCGCCTAGCAACCACTCAGAACACCCTAGCAACCGCCTAGCAACCACCCAGAATACCCTAGCAACCGCCTAGCAACGCCATAGCAACCACACAGAATACCCTAGCAACCACCTAGCAACACCATAGCAACCACCCAGAACACCCTAGCAACCGCCTAGCAACGCCCTAGCAACCACCAAGAATACCCTAGCAACTGCCTAGCAACGCCATAGCAACCACCCAGAATACCCTAGCAACCGCCTAGCAACCACCCAGAACACCCTAGCAACCGCCTAGCAACGCCATAGCAACCACCCAGAATACCCTAGCAACCGCCTAGCAACGCCCTAGCATCCACCCAGAATACCCTAGCAACCTCCTAGCAACACCATAGCAACCACCCAGAACACCCTAGCAACCACCTAGCAACCACCCAGATCACCCTAGCAATGCCCTAGCAACCACCCAAAATACCCTAGCAACCAACCAGAACACCCTAGCAACCACCCAGAATACCCTAGCAACCACTCAGAACACCTTAGCAACGCCCTAGCAACCACCTGAACAACATGAATAAGCCATATCTCAGCACCAGAACATAGTACAGAAGAAAATGTGAAGTGGTGCTTGCAGTGGCAAAACTCGCTACTCGGTTGCTAGGGTGTGGTACATGATTGCATACGAGCCAACAGTCCTTTGTTAATTAACCGATAAAGGTCACATGATGCACTCATTATCTAAGGTGTAAATCCAGTAAGTATCGCGACTCTTTACTGTTCCATAAAATAAAAATACATTCTGAGTACCATTTCCATAACACAATATATTTTTAAAAAGGGTTACAATCTGGATTATACAAAAATTGCTGTTCAAACATGCCACAAAATAATAACGCAAAACTAGGGGTCATTTTAGAATCCATACTGAAAAATAAAATGGACGTTGAATCGCTTTATGCTAATGCCATATTTCAGGATGGTCTGGAAGCGATGGAGTTCTTAATGATCTGTACTGCATGTCTACTGGATTTGACCAAACTAGTTTTGTCATGTAATTTCTTTCTTTTGGGGTCTGATTTTTATCTAGAAAAAGAAAAGACATCAGGCTTTTTTCGGTGTTTTCTCTGTTTCAGTTGCTCCACTCATGAACCGCTCACACTCACCGGTTAAACCACATTCACTCAAATCCCGCTCCGACATTACAGTTCTCTGTACCATACGTCTTTCTGACTGTAATGAATTTCTTGAGTAAATGTCTCCATTCCAGTCGGCCTATAGGTGTAACGGAGTCACCAGATCAGCTCGCTCAACCCGCACATGCACATCATCAATCACCCTCACTATAAAGAGACACTTCCCCTTCTGGTCTCGTCTTTACGTTACCACACAGACTCTCTACAATCCTTACCTGTAGACTTACCATGAAGATCCCGTTCCTGTTCGTCTTCTCCTGCTGCTTCTTCATCCGCCATCTGTCGTCTGCATGCTGTATCCAGCCCGCATCTATAACAGAGATTCCAGTTAACCATCGAGCTATGTTCCACATCCAGTTCTGATTCTTCATATATCTACTCACCGATCATCACTGCAGTTCACATCCGTTCCTCTGTTCAATAAACACTGTTTACATTACTACTCACCTGTCTGCTTCTCTCTGTAACCGTGACAATAGGTAACAGTTATGATATTTGTGATATCATTAAAGCTATACTGTATAAAGTGCTGTTTAAAAAGACCAGAAGAGCAGAGGGCGCTGCACAGTGGCGACCTGCAGTACACTCTGTCTGTCTCGTCCTTTTTTGTTTGTTTGATTAGTTGTTGTTATTATTTTCAGTAAAAAACGTCATTAGATGCACTGTTTTACAGAACGATACCATAAGTCACTATGAGTCGCGTATGGGAGCGGGCTTTAATAGTCGGGTCGATACTGTTTGTTATCAGCGTGGCAAGTGAACCGGCCAGCAACGCGGAGTCACATGTACGCTACAACAGAGACATTCTCTTACAACTGAGCGCCTACGCGGGTGATTGGAATCATACCGATGTAAACATACCCACGGAGATAACAAGAACTTTCAATGATAAGGAATACAAGAGAAAACGAGGGGAAAGGGGAGGAGTGCGCCAAAGACTGAAGAAGAGGAAAACAAAAGTTCCATTACCAACTGTCATTCTCTCAAACGTCCAATCCTTAAAAAGAAAAGCAGACGAGTTGCGAGCAAACACTCGTTACCTGCATGATTACAGGGAAGCCTGTGTCTTAGCCTTCTCTGAAACCTGGCTAAATTATACTGTGCTAGACTCCGAGGTTTGTCCTGACGGATTCAGTATAGTGCGCTTGGACCGATGCAGCAAGGCTACAGGCAAGGAACACGGAGGGGGCGTGTGCGTTATGATAAACAGAAGGTGCAAAACGACTGTGGTAAGAAAAAGATCTGTACTTCTGATATTGAACTTTTATCAGTTTCTATGCGACCCTCTTATCTTCCCCGTGAATTCCCACAAATATTTCTGACTGTTGTCTATATACACTCACCTAAAGGATTATTAGGAACACCATACTAATACTGTGTTTGACCCCCTTTCGCCTTCAGAACTGCCTTAATTCTACGTGGCATTGATTCAACAAGGTGCTGAAAGCATTCTTTAGAAATGTTGGCCCATATTGATAGGATAGCATCTTGCAGTTGATGGAGATTTGTGGGATGCACATCCAGGGCACGAAGCTCCCGTTCCACCACATCCCAAAGATGCTCTATTGGGTTGAGATCTGGTGACTGTGGGGGCCATTTTAGTACAGTGAACTCATTGTCATGTTCAAGAAACCAATTTGAAATGATTGGAGCTTTGTGACATGGTGCATTATCCTGCTGGAAGTAGCCATCAGAGGATGGGTACATGGTGGCCATAAAGGGATGGACATGGTCAGAAACAATGCTCAGGTAGGCCATGGCATTTAAACGATGCCCAGTTGGCACTAAGGGGCCTAAAGTGTGCCAAGAAAACATCCCCCACACCATTACACCATCACCACCAGCCTGCACAGTGGTAACAAGGCATGATGGATCCATGTTCTCATTCTGTTTACGCCAAATTCTGACTCTACCATCTGAATGCCTCAACAGAAATCGAGACTCATCAGACCAGGCAACATTTTTCCAGTCTTCAACTGTCCAATTTTGGTGAGCTCTTGCAAATTGGAGTCTCTTTTTCCTATTTGTAGTGGAGATGAATGGTACCCGGTGGGGTCTTCTGCTGTTGTAGTCCATCCGCCTCAAGGTTGTGCGTGTTGTGGCTTCACAAATGCTTTGCTGCATACCTCGGTTGTAACGAGTGGTTATTTCAGTCAAAGTTGCTCTTCTATCAGCTTGAATCAGTCGGCCCATTCTCCTCTGACCTCTAGCATCAACAAGGCATTTTCGCCCACAGGACTGCTGCATACTGGATGTGTTTCCCTTTTCACACCATTTTTTGTAAACCCTAGAAATGGTTGTGCGTGAAAATCCCAGTAACTGAGCAGATTGTGAAATACTCAGACCGGCCTGTCTGGCACCAACAACCATGCCACGCTCAAAATTGCTTAAATCACCTTTCTTTCCCATTCTGATATTCAGTTTGGAGTTCAGGAGATTGTCTTGACCAGGACCACACTCCTAAATGCATTGAAGCAACTGCCATGTGATTGGTTGATTAGATAATTGCATTAATGAGAAATTGAACAGGTGTTCCTAATAATCCTTTAGGTGAGTGTACATCCAAGAGCAGACATAAACAAGGCAGCAGACATTATTTTTAATATCACCCAAGAATTGGATGAAATCTCACCAGATGCGCCCAAGTTTATAATGGGGGACTTTAATAACTGCACCCTCAAAAAAACACTGTCTACTTATTCGCAGTATGTCACCTGTCCAACACGAAAAAAAAAAGAAAAAAAAATCGACTTATGCTACGGTTCCATCCCCAATGCATACTCATCCAGTGCCAGGGCCCCCTTGGGTGGCTCAAATCACAACACAGTCCTTCTAAGACCCACTTATAAACCGGTTTTGAAAAGGATTAAGTCTGTGGAAAAGCAGATCCAGGTGTGGGATGAGGACAGTGTAGAGACGTTGAAAGGATGCTTGGAGTGTACATCCTGGACCATCTTCGAGGACTCTTCAGCTGACTTGCACGAACAGACAGAGGCTATCTCGGGCTACATAGACTTTTGTGTGAGTGTGGTCATTCCAACTAAGACCATCAAGGTGTACCCAAACAATAAACCGTGGGTGACGAAAGAACTAAAGGACACACTAAATGAGAAAAAGAGGGTCTTCGCTTCAGGAAATTTACAGAATAGAAAAGATATGCAAAGGGCCGGTGTCACAAAGCTATTTTAGACCGGTCTATAGTGTTAGACAAGTCTAAAATTTGCTCATAGACTAGTCTAATGCAAGTTAGACTGTTTCACAAAAATAAAGACTGACTTAATTTAGACCAAAAAAATTAGACACCTTAACCCAGGCTAACTCAGGTCTAAGACTCTGTTACCTTGGCAACCAGCAGTAACAATCAGTTACAGTACAAACAGTCAAAAGAAAAGGGAAAATGGCTGATAATTTGTGGTTTGCTGATGACGTTATGGAGAGAGCTATGAGAAAGGAAAGGGTTTTTAGGGATCGCAGTAACCTACTGGAAATATATAATAATGAGGACTTTTCTTTTCTGTTCGTCTTTAACGCTCCGCTCAACGGTCGGATTAACGCTGTTAACTGTCGTAGCAATCTTTTTCCAAATGAAACATTTCTTCTTGTTACTACATTCTCCGCTAAATTTCCCAAGTAAAATGTCCTTGTAACTGTTATACTCCTCCAACAAACACATATTTTCCGCTGGGGTAAACTGCACTAAGCGGTTGAATGCGCTTACTCGATCCGCCATGTTTTTTGTTTTGAAAAGTGTCTTATTTTACCCAGAATGCATTGCAGTGTAGTCCTACTTAAGATAGTCAGAGTCTTAAGTGCTTTGTGCAACGGTCTGATTTAGATGTCTATCTGAAGTCTGACTATCTACTATATCTAAGCCATAGTCAAAGTCTATCTTTGTGAAACCGGCCCCAGGTGTCAGTACAAGGACAAGGTACAGAGTACCCTGGCTATGGGGAATTCAAGGGCTGCATGGACTGGTATAAAGTTGATGGCCAACGCCCCCTTTAAGACAGGGAAAAAAATTGACTTTATGGATGACACAGCATCCTTTGCTCTGGCCGAAAACTTAAATGAACATTTTACCCGCTTTGAAAGAAATGACAATGATAATGTCTCTGCCTGGCAACAGATTATGATAGACGATGCTGGGATGGAGAGCACTTTGATCATTAAGGAGGACATGGTCCAGCGAGTGTTTGAGAGGACTAACGTACGGAAAAGCCCGGGGCCGGATAACATTAGAGGCAGAGTGCTGAAGCGCTGTGCGTCCCAATTAAGTGGAATTTTTTGTTCCCTCTTCCAGCGCTCAATGGACACACAGGTGGTTCCACTGCTTTGGAAAACAGCAGTTGTGACCCCCCTTCCCAAAGTCTCCCATCCATCCTCATCCAAGGATTATAGGCCCATCGCCCTCACCTGTCTTTTAGTTAAATCACTTGAGCGGATCATCAAAACACACATCATGAACTCTTGTAGACATGCCCTTGACCCCCTTTGGGAGGGGGACGGACAATGCCATTGTAGTGTTTTTAAATTATCTGTATAAACACCTGGAAGGTTGTAAAACACATGCTCGCGTTTTATTTGCAGACTTTTCATCAGCATTCAATACAATCCACCCACAAATTTTAGCAAACAGACTTAGAGACAATTTCCAGCTAAACTCATCATTAATTAAATGGATCTTGGATTTCCTGAGTGGGTGGCCACAAAGAGTAAGGGTGGGGAACACATTATCTGGGGTCCGCTTCACTTCAATTGGGACACCACAAGGTAGTGTCTTGTCACCACTACTATATATATTGTACACTGACTGTTGTCGCAGTAGTTACCAAGGACGTCATATAATTAAATTTGCAGATGATATTGCTGTGATTAGTTTATTGGAGCAAGATGAAATTGAACATGGTCCAGTGTTGCATGAATTTGCTGAATGGTGTGAAGCTTCTGTTGTAAACTTCTTCCTTTTTCAGTGTAGAAAAACTCAGAAGCGAAAAACCAGGAGACTTGATAGGTTCTTCAGCAGGATTCTTTATTGAGAACACGAGCTGTCGGTAGCTGCAGTCATCAAGTCAAGTCTAGTCTAACTAAGGGAACTTTACATTGTAGTTTATATACATTTCAAGGGGGAGGGATTACATTGTGATGAACAAAGCATGTAAATGAGCTGAAACATGAGAACAGAACGGTGCAGGACTTCTCGCACTGAGACAAGAACTCCAAGACAAACGGTCTCAGTAATAAAATAGCAGGTGTTCAAACTTGCTCAGCATGAGTTTCACCCGGTGAGACACGAGCGGGACAGTCAGGAATATCCCGCTGGGAACCCCTACCGTTTGCAGAGATTTCCTGGTCTCATCATTTATAAACTTTCTCAATATAAAATACTATTGTATTAGAAATCTAAATTAAACATTTAAATAAAATTTGTAATCCTACATTTCCCCCTTTGAGAGTTCTAAATAACTCTCACAAAATACAAATTTAGACACTTAAAAGTTAATTCTTGTAACTTGTGATCATTACAGGCACATGCTTCTGTGTTGCTGTTTCTGCAATTGCATGCTGACACAGAAACAAACATGCAATTTTAGGGTCCGTGAAGTTCTTAAGTAATAGTCTTTTCTGTTTGGAACTGTCATTTCTTTGTGAGGGGCGTGAGTCATTTGTTGAATGAAACACTTGATACTGTGGACGCATAGATAGTACGCTAGTAGAAGAAACAACAGCAGAATTGCTATTTTCTTTATTCATATCCACAGTTTACCTAACAAGTTTCTGAACCATGAAGAATTATCTTCAGTCATCTGGTGTAATTTTGCTGAAAGATCAAGAATGTCTTGTTGGATTTTGTTCAAGTTCTCTGTTGGATCCATTAAAACCCGGTGCAGCACTCAGGTCCGATGATGGTGCAGGCTCCTCCTTGCGTTGAATCCAAGGCCACTCTGTTCTGTAAGATCATTATCTTGTGCGAAGTGAGAGTGTCCGTCATGTTACTGGTACGACAATCTTGATCATGTTGATGGATGACTGAAGGTTTCGTATGTGAGTCTCTGCGTTGTGTATTTTTTTTTTTCTTTCGTGATAGTTGGTTCGGCAGTGGGTCTAGTCGTTTTCTTGAGGTTTTCTTGTGGCTTCATACGCAGATGACGAGGTCGGTGTGTATGGGTCCTGGGACAGTCATCAGTGGTATCTGCACAGAGTAAGACAGAAAACAAAAGACAGGAGAGCAGTATTTGTTCACACACTAGGGTTGTAAACTTTTCCGAGTCTGCTACACAGTAGAGCAGTATTTGTTCAAACACTATGGTTGTAAACTTTTTCTGAGTCTGCTATTGTTCCCTCTTTCCCTATTTCTTAAACCCTTTGACACCTAAGGAACAGTGAGGTAATGATGGGAGTCTTCACCCCAGGGTTAACCCCCGACGCCTGTTGCATTCGGTTCTTCCCGGGGCTCCTCACTGGTTCCGTGTCCTAACCTATCCCTGTAGGTGGGGGAAACAACTTTACAGTGTGAAATTAGTCCAGGTTTTTCCTTCCCTGACACAATACTGCAGCTGCTGTAATCAACATCACTTGATGTGGTCCATGCCACTTAGGAATTACTTTCAATTACTTGAGCTGAACCGTCAACAAACAACTCAAATTCTGAATTCTCTATGGGAGTTTCTTTTACTTCCCTCGAAGGTGTGTATGTAAGCGTAACACAATCATGAGTCATTTCTCCTTCAGCCTCTAATCTTCAGTCATTGCAGACATCATACATGAGGATGGGTTTGTGACAGGTGCACGTTGTCATTCATCAGTGTGGACACTGCATGAGGGCATTTTACATTTACAGTCTGACCTAACACCATTACTGATGAAGGGCCTGTGCTGTAGCATAACATTTAAGGCTGTGAGTTTACTTAACTAGTGTTCCCCAAAGGAAGGGTGAGACCGTCACTTTCCTTTTGTTCTATTAAACAAAAATCAGTCTTTCATCTCTGTTGTAAGTTACTGGGGAAATTAAGCACTCACAGCCCAAATGGTTAACACATCAACCAGCTGCCCCAGTTTAATGATGAGGGGAGGGGCTGCTTCAGAGTAGCAAGCAGACTGAGTTGAAGTTGAGTAACATTGTTAACTTGTTTAAAGTTCTTTTTGTTTTTCCTACACTCTTTTCCCCAATGTCCAAGTTTACCACAGTAATAACAACTACTGCCCTCTCTCTTAGGACATTTGCGTTTCTGTTGATTCTCTGTGTTGACCTTAAAGGATGCTGCTGCAATTTTTACTCTTGCCTTGACATCAGAATCTCTTTCCCAAGTAGCTAACCTGTCCAAGTTGTTTTGCAGGGTTCTAGTGGACCATGTGACTTCTAAGAAAGGCAATGCTTTTCTATGCTCTGACAACAGACCATCAAACCATGTGCGAACTAGGGGACCATTATCTTCTAGCACCTTCTCTGAAGTGTCAGCTATACCACTGTATGCTGCTGCTGACTGACAAAATCTTTGAGTGTACTCACTAACATTCTCATGTTTCTTCTGTACACAACTAGTGATCTTTGACCAGTCCATGTTTGGTCCAACAATGTTCTTTAATGCTTTCAGAACTCCCTCTCTCAATTTATCTTTTCTGGCATGTTGTAGTTCAGAAGTAACAGCAGACTCAAAACTGTTGAATTCAGATTCAGTTAGAATTTGTGACATCAGCTGTGTGACTTCTGCCAACGACATGTCGTAAAGACGCATTTTACTGATCAATGCCCTTCTAAATTCAGAAAAATCTGTGCGTACTGAAGGTAAGCTTTGGGATAGTCTTTCTATATCTCTAGGTCCGAGTGCTTTGGCAGCAGTTTGGTTTTGGACAACAGAAGAGTTGGGAGGAACACTTTCAGTTCCCTCAATTCCCTGAGATCTTCTTGCGACACATACCTTTACTGAATCTACAGGCTTATCAGTTACTGATGGGATGTCTACATCTGTTTCAAAGAATGCTTGTAAGTCAGGATAAGTTTCATCTGACTGTTGGTCTTCTGAGTCACATTGTTGGCCTTGTTATGGCCCACCTTAGTGTGCAATTGTTTGTTCTGTTCTTTTAATTTAGCTATACACCTAGATTGTTCTTGTGCAATGGATAAGCTAAATTCCATGTGACAGAAAATAATGCCTTTTATGTTTCTCTTCCTGATACATGCACCCAACACCTTCTTGCATTCTTCAATAGACCATACTTTTTCTGGGTGAATACCAAATTTCTTTCTCAAATCCAATCTGACTGACTCAGTCACTATGGAGTCCATCTGCTCCCCTAACAATGACCTGAACTCACTGTCCGTCCATAAAGGAGTAGCAAGACCACCTTTTTCTGTTGTGGGGATTAGTCTAGCATTCCTTCTAAACATTGTTGTGAGTTTTCTTTGTTGCCAACACAAACAGACACTAAAACTTCTCTGATCCACAGAGGGTACACTTGTTAACACAGATTACTGTTGTTAAGCTAACCTTCTCTGCCTAAAGCAAAGGATACACAAATTACTAGCAATTTATGCTAAAATCTTCCCTGCCTGAAAAAAAAAAAACTTTTGCCACTTCCCTGGCAAAGCAGAGGATAAAACAATATTAACATGTACGTTAATCTTCCCTGCCTGAAAACAGAGGGTACAATATATTAGCACTTGATGCTAATCTTCCCTAACTTTATAGAGGATAAAACACTTCCCTGGCAAAGCAGAGGGTAAACAGTATTAACATGTACGTTAATCTTCCCTGCCTGAAAAACAGAGGATACATTTCATCTCTAAAAGCAACTTTAGAGGATAACTTTAGTTAACAAACCCTACAGCTGTCTGTTAACTTCTTCTCTGATGGCGCAGAGGAATGACAGAATTTGTTTTTACTGGTTTTTCAATGGTTCTTTGAATGGAGTGAAACTCACCAAATTTTTGTTGTATAGAAAGATTCCGCCTGGAAATCTTGGTTCAGCTTGAAGTTTTCAATCTGGAGGAAGCTGGAAAGATTCAGTCTGGCAATCTTTGTTTAGCTGGATGTTTCAAAATTCAGTCTGGAGACTCAGTCAGCTTTGTTGAGATCTTTGAGCTTTGAAGTTTCAAAAGTTCATTCTTTGTTGAGTTTCAGTTTCTCCATCCGGGTCACAGGGCACCATCTGTTGTAAACTTCTTCCTTTTTCAGTGTAGAAAAACTCAGAAGCGAAAAACCAGGAGACTTGATAGGTTCTTCAGCAGGATTCTTTATTGAGAACACGAGCTGTCGGTAGCTGCAGTCATCAAGTCAAGTCTAGTCTAACTAAGGGAACTTTACATTGTAGTTTATATACATTTCAAGGGGGAGGGATTACATTGTGATGAACAAAGCATGTAAATGAGCTGAGACATGAGAACAGAACGGTGCAGGACTTCTCGCACTGAGACAAGAACTCCAAGACAAACGGTCTCAGTAATAAAATAGCAGGTGTTCAAAC
Source organism: Gila robusta (assembly GCA_030770095.1). Classification (NCBI taxonomy): domain Eukaryota; kingdom Metazoa; phylum Chordata; class Actinopteri; order Cypriniformes; family Leuciscidae; genus Gila; species Gila robusta. The sequence goes on along the minus strand of JAVALU010002275.1, from coordinate 445,842 downwards.
TTGCTCAGCATGAGTTTCACCCGGTGAGACACGAGCGGGACAGTCAGGAATATCCCGCTGGGAACCCCTACCGTTTGCAGAGATTTCCTGGTCTCATCATTTATAAACTTTCTCAATATAAAATACTATTGTATTAGAAATCTAAATTAAACATTTAAATAAAATTTGTAATCCTACACTTCCCAGTTGCATTTGAATATGCCCAAGACCAAAGAGTTGGTCTTTGATTTTAGACATGGGGCGCCCTCACCCACTCCGACTCTGATAAAAGGAGAGGAGATAGAGATGGTGACGGAGTACAAATATCTCGGTCTTATCATTGACCATAAATTATCCTGGGATCAATGTGCTGATGCAGTTTTTAAAAAGGGTCAACAACGTTTGTATTTTCTTAGGAAACTAAATTATTTTAATGTTGACAACAAAATTCTGACTCTTTTTTACAAGTCCTTTATTGAGAGTATTCTCTCTTACTGTATAGTATGCTGGTATGGATGTTCAAAAATTATCCACAGGAACAAATTGGGGAAGATTGTTAAAACCTGTGGAAAAATCATTGGTAAACAACAGGAAGACCTGTACCATCTATATCTGACCAGATTGGTACAGAAGGCAGACAAGGTTTGTATGGATACAACCCATCCACTTTCAGTGGAGTTCAAGCCGCTCCCTTCTGGTCGTAGATATAGATATCCTAAGGTTAGAACAAATCGAGCAAAAAACTCATTCATGTGTCAAATCAAATTTTTTTTTATTTCTTTCACCTGGTTCTTGTTTGGTTAATTTGTTAGCTGTATATATATTGCCCTCTCTTGGTTCAGTTCATAGTCTGCTGTTGTTTGTGTTCACTCACATCGCTGTGATGTGTGTTTGCCTTCTGTGTATCTTTGTTGCGTTGAGTATATTAAAGTTAATAAGCTTCTGTTAGATCCACTGTACATCACCTCGTCTCACCGGACCACAAGCGGACACTTCTTCCTCCAGAGGTTATTAACAGAAGAGATGTGAAACTGTGTCATGAGAAGGGTCAGAGCACTAGACTTAAAGATATCAAAACACTACGTACGTGTTGAATTGAAGCAAGCCAGTACTCGTTTTTGCAATACTTCATTTAAGCAAAGTTGCCAAATATACTAATTATTAAGTGTAATTGTCACGGTGTGGGTTTTGTGTCTTGTTCCTTGTTCTTGTCTGCCATGTGATTCCCTGATTGTCATGTGATCCTGCCATGTGTCTTGTCATTTGTTAATTGTCTGATCATTGTTCACAAGTGTTCCTTGTCTTGCAATTAGTGTATTTAAGCCCTCATGTTTGCCCTGTGTCTTTGTTGTGGATTGTATGTTACTGTTGAATGTTCTGGTGAATGTTTCGTCTAGGTTTCCTGTTGTTGTTCTTGTTTCATGCCTTGCCATGCCTTTGTTTTATGTTTGATTATGTTTTGAAGTAAAGTTGCATTTGGGTCCTCCACCAGCTTGCCTCCAGTGAATGCATTCACAACAGAATCCACAACCAAAATATGGACCCAGCAATCAGTCTCTTTCGCCTCAGCCAAGGTGACCGCCCGATTGAGAGGTATGTGGAGGAATTTTGCGAGCTCTGCTATGGGGTGGACGTTGACGATGATGTCTTGAAAGACATGTTCCACTACAGCCTTACAGACCTCCTGGAATACCTTATGCCTGACAACACCCCACAATGGACGTTAAAACAGTATATATATATATTGCCCTTCGGATAAGCGGCTCGCTATTTACTGGGGGCTTTGTGGATGAGGGGTCCCACGAACTCACAAGATCCCCTCAGCCTGATATTCACGTCAGATCTGCCGAGCCTCTTCACGTCAGTCCTGCCGAGCCTGAGCTTCACGTCGGTCCTGCCGAGGCTGCACTTCACGCCAGTCCTGCCGAGCCTGAGCTTCACGTCAGTCCTGCCGAGCCTGAGCTTCACGTCAGTCCTGCCGAGCCTGAGCTTCACGTCGGTCCTGCCGAGTCTGAGGTTCACGTCAGTCCTGCCGAGCCTGCACTTCACGTCGGTCCTGCCATGCCTGAGCTTCAAGTCAGTCCTGCCGAGCCTGAGCTTCAAGTCAGTCGTGCTGAGCCTGCACTTCACGTCGGTCCTGCCGAGCCTGAGCTTCAAGTCAGTCCTGCCGAGCCTGCACTTCACGTCAGTCCTGCCGAGCCTGCACTTCACGTCAGTCCTGCCGAGCCTGCACTTCACGTCAGTCCTGCCGAGCCTGCACTTCATGTTAGTTGTGCCGAGCCTGAGCTTCACGTCAGTCCTGCCGAGCCTGCACTTCACGTCAGTCCTGCCGAGCCTACGCATCACGTCATGCCCGCCGAGCCAGAGACTGTACACGTCGTGCCTGCTGCACCATAGACTGGTCATGTCGTGCCTGCCGCACAAGAGACTGTTCACGTTATGCCCGCCAAGTCAGACTGTACACGTCGTGCCTGCCGCCGAGCCTGAGACTGTTCACGTCATGCCTGCCGAATGTCTGTCAATTTACATGTGTAAATTAAGATTTAAAAAAGACACCAAATACATTTTAAAGTAAATTTACTGTAAAAGTACTTTTTGGATAAGTATTATATAGGTATACTTACTTAAAGGCTAATTCATACTTTTTACCTACAGTCACAATTTGAGTAAAAGTGCATATAATGCAAAGCAGTGTTCTCAGTATAATTCAAGCATGTCACTCTAATACTATGACTGTAGCCACGTTTATATGGACACTTTTTGTTGAGATCGGATTGAAATCATTGAAAATTGGATTTGATGTTTTGACATGCGCTCACTGCATGAATTTACAGAGTGTCTGCACTGTTGTCGCATACTAACCATCCTCATTTTTTTTGGAGACTTAATATCTATATATTTCAGGTCCTAATTAGGAGACGACGAGCACATGAAACCCTGTGTCACAAGCAGTGAAAACGCCCATTCCTGCACACAAAACAATGCGTCTGCTGATCAGAGCCAAGCACTTGTTGGACATCGTTGTCCTGATCCACTTTACAGAGAATTATAGATTGACACGACAGACATTTATTATATTCAACAACAGCGTCAGCTCATTCCATGCATCATACTGTACATCATTACGCTGTTTCTACATCATTGCACAACATGCGCACAAAACATACTTTCTAGTTTCGGTTTTCAATTCGATCAAGTGTTTACATGACCTCTCGATCAGATTAGAAAAGGTTTATCCCACCTTTCTCAAACCGGTTTGGGCATTTTTATTCCGATTGAGGTGTTTTACATGGAGCTTTTGTATGGAGCTTTTTCATTCGGGTTGGACTTTTAAACCGATTGTAATCGGAATACTATGCTGCATGTAAACACACCAAGTGATAGTTGTTTGATTGTATAGTGGTGTTTCAGGCTCTTGTCATACTGTAAGTCTGAGGAAGTCCTGATTTGGAAAAGAACAGCAGTATCCAGCCAGTTTGGCCAGATTATGGGAAGAATTTGACCCCCGCTGAGCTGCTGCTGTTCAATTGGCTGGAATGAAACGCACCACATTCTTCTGTCCTGGAGGCCAAACATGTTCATTCTGTTAGCTGGACACTCGCTGTTTATATCCGTGACTGACTGTTACAGCAGGTTTAACACCCTCAAAGGCCTGATGTTACTCACTCATGTGTTTTAGCCCCAGAATCTGCTTATCTGAAGGCTTTCATTAGTACGAATCAGTTTTAACAAGTGCGAGAGAGAAGGAACAAAGGAAGAGAGAGTTTAGCTTTGGCACATTGGTGAGACCTGTGATCCGTTGATCTCGTGGAGGCAGAGCGTCACCCCTCAGTCAGAATGGTTTCTAGAACGCTTGTTACATTTTACACAAACCATACAATGACCTGATTGTCATTAAATCAGACCTGAAATCATTAGTCAATATGAAAATGACACATATTATATGATTATAACTCTTGATTCAACTTCTGAAGATCTCTAGTCCTTGTAACTAACAGGAAAAGTTTGTAAACATTTTCTGCACAAATAACTCATAAGATCACATTCTGTTTAACCGACCACAGCTACCTCAGAAAAACATAAATGAAAAATAATATTATAGGCTAATATTTAAACATAAATATGAAACTAAATAGATTACGTTTTCTGTAACCCTCTGCTGGATTTTCCCCACATGACATCAGAAACTTCTGTAATTTTTGTCTATACAGATCCATGCAAGACATCATTATAGACTATACATTATCTACTTTTATTTGTGTGCACTCACAATAACAACAAAACCTTGTGCTTTTGTAAAATAAAGTGTGCGCCTTCAGCTGTCAAGTCACCTTTATTTATATAGCACTTTTTACAATACAGATTGTTTCAAAGCAGCTTTACAGAGATAACAGGAAAATAATGTTGTAATAGTATTGTTAAATATAAAATTAAATGTCCCCAACTAAGCAAGCCCAAGGAAAGAAAGCTTGAAATGTTTAACTATTCACATTAGTTTGGGTAACTATATTATAACAAATTAGGGCAAAGTTAGTTTTCGATATTCGCCAGACATTTGTTTTCCCTTGCCACTGTTCTATAAGGTTGGCAGTCTTACAAAGATATCAATAGCAGGATTAGTTTTAACAGTATGTTACCATTGTATATCCGCATTAAATAGTCGTTCAAAATCAGCTACGTGCGTTATAGCTGCATATTTATACCTGAGAATGCTTTGACGCGCTTCCACAGCGCATGATGCCTAAGGAAACATCTGCCAATTCCACCAACTGCGTTAAACGTAGCCTATCATTTGTATTATTTAAAATTACTTTTAACATTTAAAAACTGACATTTTCAAATTCCAAAGCTTGTAGAAGGTTCCGATTGACCAGCCTGTACAAGTGAGATATTGGCAGAAGCTCATACTCTACATGACGGAGGGGTACAAGTGTGCATTTTCCAGAACTCTACCCTGGTCGTCTGTGCTCAGAGTGTGGGACATGTTCCCGTGTGACGAGTAAAAATAATGTTCCGTGTTGGGCTTGAGTTGCAACCCACTCCTGTCAGTCAGTTTATTTACTATGTATGTACATTTACTATGACCTTGTAAATATCGTTCATTGGAATGAATGGTTAGTGTATATTTGTGGACCGTGAGTGTAATTAGCAGACGGACCCTTTATGCAATAGCAGCTGTCTATTGTATATATCATTGCTGTTTTATGCACTGTTAGCATAGATATGAAAACGGTTAATGTGATGTATGCTTCTGCACTTAAATGGTGTTCACCATATTTAGTGCTATAACTTCAATGACACATTCATTTATTTTCAAGAGCAATATTTTCATTAGCTATGCTCGAAACATTAGTATTAGTATTAATTAGTATTAATTCATTAGTATGTCGAAACACAAAACTGAATGCATCTTTTGGTCGTGCTACACCGCTACTTGCTGGAAAAAGTAGTTAGCTCTTGGAAAAGCTACACTGTTTTAAAAGCAACTGAGGTACTGTAAAGATACTGAATACTGTAGTTTACATCTCCCCAACACTGGCCAAGGCACACAGAGAGTAAAACATGTGGTCCCACGAAGAAGGACAAATAAAACCTTACAGTCTTGTATATTTCTCCCATTACCTGTGCAACTGTGTAGGGTGAAGCGATGCTTTATAATGTTTAGCAATAGTCTTCTTTCAGCTTCTGCACAACAGCTTTATCGGCATTGGCTGACTGACACGTTCAGATGAACATCGATTCATCCCTGTATGATGCATTGCATAAAACAAAATTATTTAAAACACAGTAAAGTCTTTATAGATTAAATCAAATGTATACAAACCTTTATTATGCTGAAGAAATGCACCAATACAATATTTTAATTACTGAGTACAAGTACAGTTATTATAATTCTGGCACATATACTTTTCTTTTTTTAATGTGACAATTTTCCAAGTATATTACAGCGAGACTATAATGATCAATTAGGATTTTTTTTCAAAGTTTTTTTGTTTGAAGGAACAGAAGCATCTCTGCATGTTTGTGCTTTCGCTCAGATTGAGTTTCCACACTCCTGCATGGGCATAACCAGTGTGTTCATGAATCATGAGCTGTGAATCTCAGTTAGTACCTGGCCAGAACTGGAGCGGTCTGTTGAACGAGACTCTGGTCTTCCAGCTGTTGGATGGAGATGAACATCTGTAGTTTCTTCAGAAACCCCGTCCTGACTGGAACCTGCTGATTTTCCACAGCGCCAGCATTAACGTTTCTTTGACCTGCTGCCGGAATCAAACTTATAAAACATTTAGAAGAACTGAAAACCATATCAAATGAACAAGCACTACAATAATTATTTTTACATTTTAGAATTTAAATTTAATAGATCACCCCAACATTCATACTCATTTTATTTATATGAATAAATTAAATCCAATCTATTTTTAATGAATTTAATAGCAAAAATGAGAAATCAGTTACCTCAAAAGAAGTGAAGCAGGATTTGCTCCTTTGTTGAATTGCACAGGATGAACATCCAGATCTGGGAAGATGGTGTGCACATTAGTTTTGCCTCATATGCTAAATTCAGTTGAATGAGAGTGTCACGGAGTCTGCATCAACAGCACCAGACCTCTACACTCCGCCCACTCGTTCCCTGTCTCCCGAATACTAATCATCATCACCTGTCACATCACCTGCCAGCACTCATCACCGCAATCACCAGCACTTTATAGTCACCTCATCCTCAGCACTTCATTGTCTGGTCTCGTCATTCTATCCTGAAAGACTTACCTGACTCTTCTCTCTGAGAAACTCTCCATTTGATGTTCTTCATCTTCAAGCGAATCTCTTCTCCTGGTCTCCTTCACCTGCAACCTGACTTCCATCCAGTTCACCGGCCACTTCATCTGCAATCAGATAAGAGACTCAGTCCTTCCCGTCTGCAACCTACTTCGACACCCATTCACCAGCTCATCTGACTATATCCCATCTGTGTCAATAAATCCTGTTATTTTTCAAACTTACCAGTTTGCTTCCTTCTGTGCTGACAGAGAGGAGAAAACTATGCCGACAGTGAGTCTCATTCACTATCTGTGCATGAAACCGTGAACAGATCATGAAATAACTTTCATAGTAACATTAATTCTAAATTTACAAAAAAGTGTAGCAACAACTGAAACCAAACGTGCAAAAACCCACATACTCTGGGTGGCCTTGTAAATGTGTTCAGATAACATTTATACATAGATATTTCATCTTAAATATTATTCACCACACACACGCACACACACGGACCACAGAGCGCAGTGCACACGGCTGTATTCCTACTGGCATTTTAATCCAATAAATGTTGGTAATAATAATTCTATATGAGGCAGAAATATATTTCTTTTATATTTATATGCGATGCTAAAGGTTACATACTCTGTTAATCATTGCCATAGTAAATACCCATTAATCTTATACAAATACCAGAGACCACTTGAAGAATTTAGACAAATCCTATATGATCATAATAATCCTGTATTTATTTGGTTTTATATTTCTTCCGAGCATCTCAGGCCGTAGGATGACAGTTCATCACAGGACTATAAAAATATATTTCTATCTCTTAATTATCATCTATTTCAATTCATGGGAAGATGACGACATTTAAATGTATTAACACTGTACATTTATTGAACTTTTATTGAACTCTGGTTCTATTTGACTGAATGGACTGAATGGGAATTACTAGTCTGATTACTGGTGGCAGCAGAGGCTCAGTTTGGCCTTTTACACATGTGAATGAGATGATTGACAGCTCTGTAGCTTCACAGGCTCCGCCCACTGATCAGTACTGAGACTGCATGCTTGCTTTTACTGTTACTCCAGAGAGGAAATGAGTATTACTTAAAGGGGTGGTAAAACACATTTTTTCGAAGGCTTGATTGTGTTTGTGGGGTGCACTGTAACATGTGTTCATGCTTCGTTTTTAAAAAATTGCATTATTTTTCATATATTTTACCTTTATTCTACACTGCTCTCCCCCTCCTTGTAAAAACGGTCTGATGGTTTCCGGGTTCTATGAAGCCAGTCCCTCAAAACTACGCAATGGGCTCAGATTGGTTAGCTGACCCAGTGTGTTGTGATTCGCTAACCGCCTATTGCACGTTTTCCGGAAACGTCACGCCCCTTACCTTTACCGGTAGTTTGTGCTTTGGTGTATTATAAACAATGGCGTCAATAAAACCAATTGGACCCAGAGAATGTTAGTGAAGATGATCGAGCAGAACCTGTTCAAGAACGGCTGTTAAACGACGTTTCAGAAAGGTTTGTTTTTTGTTGTCTCATTACTTTTTAGATACGCTGTTATTTAATTGTACTAATTATTATAGTATTACAAAAAATAAGCTTCATAAACAAGAATTTCATATAATCGGTCTAACAAATTATACTACAGTCCTCAAAGGGATTTTTTTTTAGTAAAGACTGCGGATCTATAGTGATCGTTACTGACTGTATGGCACCGTTACTTTTGTATTTTTAGAACGATTGTAGCCAAATATCTGTCGCCAGAACTATTAACCCAAAACGATCACTAAACATTGGCTTTAACGTTACTACAGTAAGTTAGCCAAATCAAACACAGAACCTTGTTTAGCATGCCTGTAGATAAACAAGCATGTAGATAAACAATACATAAAAGCTCTAATCAAATAATAATTTACACTAATTCCAAGTTCGCTGTTGAGATTAAAAAAAAGTTTGTAACGTTAGGTGTTTATTGGATAACGTTAAGTATGAATGAGCATTTAACAAACTGGTTTGCAGAGCCAAACAGCGTTGTCATTTGTTTACTTCCTTGCTACAGCGTACAATTAACAATACAAAATATTACAGGAAAACACATCGACGAGAAATAAATCATACTTGCAGGTTGTGGCCCGTAAACAACAGCTTCTGTTCTTAAAGTTGGAACTGCTCCATCTTTCAGGACAAGCCGTTGTGCGAATCCTGCATTGAACTCGCGAAGATTGTAGAAGCTTTCCTCCATAACATGTGCAGCACAAGGAGCGAGATTTGGGTAATAATTATGAGGGACCGAGTTAAAAATAAATTTTAACCATTGATCCCTAACTCCCCCGACCCTAGGAAGGCTGAACAAAGTGGACCTGCAATCTGGATGAAAATAACAGCGTTTCGACGGCATTGCGGCAACAACAGCCTACTATACCACAACAACTCTTCTCCAAAGCAATATGAAATGGCCTCGCCCCCCTTATTTAGTATTCTCGGAGGAGGGGTTTATGTAAATATTGGGGTTAGTGATGTCAGCAACCCTGGAGGAATGTCGTGTAGTCCCTACCGGCTGTTTGCTGTTGTCCTTAGAAATTGATTTCTTTAAAAGCAAATATCTTCTTTTGCTTTGAACTTTGAGCGCTGTAACTTTGCAGATGTTGTTTATGCTCAAACTGCAACATTACACACTAGCTAAAGTTAGAAAAGTGAAATCGTGTTTTACCACCCCTTTAAAGGCATTCATTCGGCAGTGATCTATGCAGCGGCCAGTTGATTATCAGCTGGTCTTTCCACAGGTTTTACTGAAGGCCATATGGATTGGGCTCAGTGTTGCCCATCAAGCTACATTCTCCACTCGATTGAAGCAGATGGAGAGTTTTGAGCCCTGACACAAATCACTTTCAGTCCTTGAATCTGATTGGTCAAGCAGCAGTCCTTGAATCTGATTGGTCAAACAGCAGTCCAGGCTGTGGGGTCTCCAACCTGCAGAACCATCCAGCACTGGTCAGCAGTGTAAGGTGTGTTCGGTGTGCTGGTGGAGCATCATGGGATGCTGGTGCACTGGTATGTGCTCTGCTGGATTCTAGTGTGAGCCCAGCAAGACCACAACAAAAAGTATGTGTACATTGTTTCAGCATCGCCACCAGAATGTGTGCATCTGAGATGTTGAGTAAGGCAACTTAACTCAGATTTGTCATGCTACATTTTTTTGCTGCTGGAAACTGTTGTGAACTTTTTCTTCTAAAGTGTAGGCAACTCAGAAGCGAAGACCAGGAGACTCGGGCGTATCTTTTAAGAAGGTTTCTTTATTGAGAACACGAGCTGTGCGTCGCTGTAGTCTTCCAAGCTCGTCTCGAGTCTGACTAAGGCAGTATACAGTTGAGTTCATATACCTTTAAAGGGGGAGGAGTTACATAGTAGTGGGGACACTCTGAAACAAAGCATGTAAATGAAGTACAGAAGTCAGCCTGTTACCGGTCCTAATCCAATCAGCATAACTATTCAAACAGTGAGACTCAAAAACAGGAATGGCAGAACTCTCCCGCTGAGACAGAAGCTACCAAAGTTTCAGTAATCTGCTTACAATAGAGAGAAACAGGAATAGAAGGCTCGATAGAGAGCAGTAATCTGACAAATACAGAAAACAGGATTTGCCGGACTCTGTTGCTGGAAAACTGTTTCACAGCAAATATCATCACCATCATAACCTTAAATGCTAAATTCAGTATACGAAACTGTCTCAGTTTATATACTATTGTATTGGAACCTCAATTAAACATTTAATAAATTTGTAACACTACAATACAAAAAGGAAAACTTGCAAAGTTCCACGAGTAATCTACAAGAGAGGTCTGTCTGATACATATCAATAACTCCAGGGTTCTTGGATGAATTTTTTTTTTTTAAACTTTATTTACAAAACACACAGTTTGTAGCATGTGCGTTACGTGCAGGAGAAAAACACTGAAAATGAAGATTTGGTTGCAAAAATATCTGTCAAAGTTTTGTTTAAATGAGTCTCTACACAGTTGAAATCTGCTCAAAATGGCACTTTCATAAATCCTCTCATTATAACCAATATAGCGTAGACACCATGTAAATGAGAGATTGTTTGTGCAGTGTAGTCAGATTTATTGGTTATGACGGTTTTCACACAAGTTACATCTTCAGTGATTATAACAGGAGCACTCTTGCTTTCTGTATAGAATCCGTTCAGTTTGAATAAAAGTTTTATTTTTCATACTGCTAAACGTACACACCACAAAGTTTCAGGAGTTTAATTTAAATGTGGTTAAACCATTGACATAGTGATGAACATAGCAGCATTTTTGCGTCTAGTGGCTGTGATTAAGAAAGATGGGGATGAATTGGTTAAACCTATATGGTGTTTGCTATTTTTGACCAATTTAATATTAGTGACCATATATCATATTTATATTTAATATTAGTCATTTGATGAATTGTTTACATATAGCAATATATATCACTAAAAAACAACATTGCAATGTCACTTTTTTCCCCAATATTGTACAGCCATAGTCCCCATTATGATGATTAGTGTTCACTTTAGTTGGGCAATTGGCCCTTGACTTTTGTTAAATTAATTCTCTTTCAAACTGAGCAATAAGTCATACTCCTGACTGCAATTACACACTTCTTACTACAGTATGTGCACTGTTTGGAGTCAGTGACAAACACCTGGAATTTGAGAATTTTGTACTTGCTGTTCAATACATATTTAATGTCTGCACCCACTTCTTACTTTATGTAAGAATCTTTATGACACAATCTTACTTTATGTAACTTACTTTATGTAACTTATAATTATGCCAGAGCTCTAAACTCTTTTTAAACTTTTTTCTATCTGATATAGACAATTTTTTTGACACATATGATGGGGCAAATTAATCAAATTGCAATAAATAAACAAACAAACAAAATGACGGTTGATTGTGATTATATGTACTTTAACTCAAGCACATGATTTGTGTACGTTGTCCATCACTGTAAAATAAATCATGCTGTTGGTCTTAATATGAGTCATGTTATTACCTGTGATGACCAGCAGCACTCTTGCTCCCGTGGGATTGCATAAATAACTACAGTTAGACTCATATGGAGTATTTTGACTAAATATCTTTTTCCTCTATCTTGTATTTAGTTATCCATATCAGTGTCCACTCTAATAGATGTCAAGCTCTTTAATTTCCTCTGTCCAGAGACATTTAGATTTACACCTCTTTCTCTGGGTAGTGAGGCTGTGTGTGTGTGTGTGTGTGTGTGTGTGTGTGTGTGTGTGTGTGTGTGTGTGTGTGTGTGTGTGTGTGTGTGTGTGTGTGTGTGTGTGTGTGTGTGTGTGCGCGCGCGCGCGCGTGTTGAATGGCTGTATTGAGGTGGATGTAATGTGCTGTGTGGTTTGAGGCATTAGTGTGCCGTCTCTCTGCTGACTGCATCCTGTCTACTGCTGCATCAGCCCTCCTGTAAGCATTCCACACACATTACCCACCATTCCCATCATTCAACTGTCAGTGTGTTTAGTGTGTTATCTACTATTGATGTTGCAGTTGACATTCAGTATTGCTTTGAGAGAGAACTGAGCCAAAAGCTTGTAACATGGAATAGTTTAGCTTGTTAGAGAAATCTTTTAGCTAACATTTTGTCAAACATTTTTGGATTTTTTCTTAAAGGAACACTCCACTGTTTTTTTGAAATAGGGCTTATTCACCGTCTCTCCTACATTTAGATAGGTGGGCAAATGCATTTTTGTCTCAGTGCATGCATTGTCTTAGTCTGGCAGCGCCGCCGCTAGCTTAGCTTAGCATAATGAATGGAATCCTTTGTTGCCGGATAGCATGTCGTGAGTAAAAGTGATACAAAAAACAAACAAACAAAAAAACCTAATTACTTCTTGTGGCCTGCTTATTCACAACGAGTACAAATAGCAATGCAGATTAAGACTAGGCGATTTCCTAGGCAGAGATTGACTTGGGACTATATGGGGGGGAAGCACAGGCGAAGCACTGCTACTTGGGCGCAGAGATATCACGCAACACCTGAAATAAAGCTTGCCACAAAGAACCGGCAAAAGTAATGATTATGCATGAAACATTTGAATTGTTTAAATAATAAACTAGTGTTTTCTATGTCAGTGTCGGCTGCAAAGATAAAGTTGACGCAGTAGTGAACGCGCCTATAGAGAGAAATGCACACTTCATACGAATTAGCCTACATAAGCAGAGAGTAGCCAATTACTTTTAGTTTTTAATTGTTTTGTTTAAAAGTAGACATTTCAAGCTGTCTATAGATATATGTGACCGATCACGGAAAGTAGGGACACAAGTCGGCAGCACAACTTTCGAGCAAAATGAGAAAGAAGCGTTTTTTTTTTCAAAATTGGTGAGTTTAAATTTTTTGCAGAATCTGTTAGTTGAAATCACGAAGAAGCCTCTCCATGTTTGAGATAACAGTATTGGTATATTTAAAAGCATACATTTTGAGGTTGAAATCGGCTTGTTTTTCGGAGATTCTAGCATGCAGTAGGGGCGTGTCATTGTCTGTGTCCAGCTTTTGCCCCCGCCCTCCAAGGGAACAGCGTGGCTACTTATTATGCAGCGCTCTGGCCGGCTCTATCTGATATCAAAATTCAATGAAGATGGACGCCGCAAAGATTGTCGCAGACGAGCTGAACCGTGGCAGTTGCACCGAAAATGTTTTGAAGTACTTCTTCGACAAGCCGGATGCTTATGAACAAGCATTCACTGATTCTGAAGACGATCTGAGCGACGATGAAAGCGGCATGATAAGACTGAATAATATCCCTAATCTACAACTGAGCGAAGATGAAGACGAGGAAGAATGTATCAGACTGGCGTCAGACGAGTTGGACCGTAAGATATCAGAGGCTATATCGATAGTAACATTTGATGGGGATATAGACAGAGAAATGGGGAAAATCCGTAACTTTGACTGTAAACACAGTTTGTGAATTATTGGACAATTAGAGGCAAACAGACGCACAGTGCAAACTTCGGAGATGGTTACATCCACAAAGAAGACCTTTCTTATGGGGTGAGTTTGCATAAACATCAAAGTTTGTCGTTTTGTGTTCATTCTAAGAACACGTACACGTTATCTCATGTTTAGTCCATGTTTAGACCTTTCCATACCTACCTATTGTTATTAGCTAGCTCAGGACTGTCGTTTTAATTTTAACGTTAATCGTTAGCATCATATCACTTGCCAAAAAAACCCATTACTATAATGAGCTTTTAGATGGTAATGTGAGCATCTGCTATTAGTTTGAATAATGCTTCAATTGCTTGAATTGACTGGTGTTAATGACTTAGCCCACGTAAACCTGCCTGTTAGCACTCTTGAATTGAATGTGATGCTAATAATTTTAGCCAGTGGTGGAGGAAGTACTACTTAATATTCTTACCAAGGATTTACTAACGTAATAGTAAATGTATCAGATTAAATTCCTACTTAAGTAAAAGTATCCATAGCCGTAAAATGTGCATTATAAGTCAAAAGTAAAAGTATTTATGAAGAGTTTAATGTACAGGATTTTTTTTAATCCTTTGACTCAAACCAGGTCTAACCACTAACTGAGGTCTAAACCAGGACTAAACCAAGACTAAAACAGGAAGTACAGATACAGACTCTAAAATGTAGTGAAGTAAAAGTAAAAAGTATTCAAAGCTGTAAAGCACAGGGGGAGCTTTACAGGGGGTATGGATTATCTAAATGAGATGTAAATGAGCCCTATTGTCACTCCCAGCAGCAGAGAGAGGTGAGAACTGCACAATCTTTTAGAAGCCGTTTTTCCACATTTGAGCTTTTTTGAGTGCCTACCTTCAAATGGCCACAACTTCTCCAAATATTATCAGATTTCCATGTGTTACACATCGTTGGAAAGCTTGGAGACTACACTTTCAGAATCTGTGAATAACTCAAAATGCCCCAGAACCGACTTGTGTCCCTACTTTCCGTGATCGGTCACATATTTCTTAGGTCTGTGAGACAAGTAGCTTATACGCTGAGTTTCGGTTCATTTATGAGACGCGCTCCAGTTCACGCGCCCGCGCCTCCGTGTCCTGATTATATTGTCTACTATATTTGATTCTTATTTATTAATCCAGGCAATTCGTTGATGAAACATTGATTAAAATGGAGATATAATTTATACAAATCGCCTAGTCTTAATCTGCATTGCTATTTGTACTCGTTGTGAATAAGCAGGCCACAAGAAGTAATTAGCTGGGTTTTTTTTTGTTTATTTTTGGATCACTTTTACTCACGACATGCTATCTGGCAACAAAGGATTCCATTCATTATGCTAAGCTGAGTCATGATCAGGAGTCGTGATCAGGAGTCGTGATCAGGAGTCGTGATCAGGAGTCGTGATCAGGAGTCGTGATCAGGAGTCGTGATCTCGAGTCGTGATCTCGAGTCGTGATCTCGAGTCGTGATCTCGAGTCGTGATCTCGAGTCGTGATCTCGAGTCGTGATCTCGAGTCCTGATCTGGAATAATGATCAGGAGTCGTGATCAGGAGTCATAATCTGGAGAAATGATCTGGAGTCATGATCTGGAGTCATGATCAGGAGTCATGATCTGGAGTAATAATCAGGAGTCGTGATCAGGAGTCGTAATCTGGAGAAATGATCTGGAGTCATGATCTGGAGTCATGATCAGGAGTCATGATCTGGAGTAATAATCAGGAGTCATGATCAGGAGTCGTAATCTGGAGAAATGATCTGGAGTCATGATCTGGAGTCATGATCTGGAGTCATGATCTGGAGTAATAATCTGGAGTCGTGATCTGGAGTCGTGATCTGGAGTCGTGATCTGGAGTCGTGATCAGGAGTCGTGATCTGGAGTCGTGATCTGGAGTCGTGATCTGGAGTCGTGATCTGGAGTCGTGATCTGGAGTCGTGATCTGGAGTCGTGATCTGGAGTCGTGATCTGGAGTCGTGATCTGGAGTCGTGATCTGGAGTCGTGATCTGGAGTCGTGATCTGGAGTCGTGATCTGGAGTCGTGATCTGCAGTCTGGAGTCGTGATCAGGAGTCGTGATCAGGAGTCGTGATCAGGAGTCGTGATCAGGAGTCGTGATCAGGAGTCGTGATCTGGAGTCGTGATCAGGAGTCGTGATCAGGAGTCATGATCTGGAGTAATAATCTGGAGTCGTGATCAGGAGTCGTGATCAGGAGTCGTGATCAGGAGTCGTGATCTGGAGTCGTGATCTGGAGTCATTATCTGGAGTCGTGATCTGGAGTCGTGATCTGGAGTCGTGATCTGGAGTCGTGATCTGGAGTCGTGATCTGGAGTCGTGATCTGGAGTAATATTCAGGAGTCATGATCAGGAGTAATGATCAGGAGTCGTGATCAGGAGCCGTGATCTGGAGCAGTGATCTGGAGTAATGATCTGGAGTAATGATCAGGAGTCATGATCGGGAGTCATGATCTGGAGTAATATTCAGGAGTCATTATCAGAAGTAATGATCAGGAGTCGTGATCAGGAGTCGTGATCAGGAGTCGTGATCAGGAGTCGTGATCAGGAGTAATGATCAGGAGCCGTGATCTGGAGTAATGATCGGGAGTCATGATCGGGAGTCATGATCAGGAGTCATGATCTGGAGTAATATTCAGGAGTCATTATCAGAAGTAATGATCAGGAGTCGTGATCTGGAGTAGTGATCTGGAGTCATGATCTGGAGTCATGATCAGGAGTCATGTTCAGGAGTCATGATCTGAAGTAATGTTCAGGAGTCATGATCAGGAGTAATGATCTGGAGTCGTGATCTGGAGTCGTGATCTGGAGTCATGATCTGGAGTCATGATCTGGAGTCAAAATCTGGAGTCGTGATCAGGAGTAATAATCTGGAGTCGTGATCAGGAGTCGTGATCAGGAGTCGTGATCAGGAGTCGTGATCTGGAGTCGTGATCTGGAGTCGTGATCTGGAGTCGTGATCTGGAGTCGTGATCTGGAGTCGTGATCTGGAGTCGTGATCTGGAGTCGTGATCAGGAGCCGTGATCAGGAGCCGTGATCAGGAGCCGTGATCAGGAGCCGTGATCAGGAGTCGTGATCTGGAGTAATAATCTGGAGTCGTGATCAGGAGTCGTGATCTGGAGTCGTGATCAGGAGTCGTGATCTGGAGTCGTGATCTGGAGTCGTGATCTGGAGTCGTGATCTGGAGTCGTGATCTGGAGTCGTGATCTGGAGTCGTGATCTGGAGTCGTGATCTGGAGTCGTGATCTGGAGTCGTGATCTGGAGTAATATTCAGGAGTCATGATCAGGAGTAATGATCAGGAGTCGTGATCAGGAGCCGTGATCTGGAGCAGTGATCTGGAGTAATGATCAGGAGTCATGATCGGGAGTCATGATCTGGAGTAATATTCAGGAGTCATTATCAGAAGTAATGATCAGGAGTCGTGATAAGGAGTCGTGATAAGGAGTCGTGATAAGGAGTCGTGATCAGGAGTCGTGATCAGGAGTCGTGATCAGGAGTCGTGATCAGGAGTCGTGATCAGGAGTCGTGATCTGGAGTAGTGATCTGGAGTAGTGATCTGGAGTAGTGATCTGGAGTCGTGATCTGGAGTCGTGATATGGAGTTATGATCAGGAGTCATGATCTGAAGTAATATTCAGGAGTCGTGATCTGGAGTCGTGATCTGGAGTCGTGATCTGGAGTCGTGATCTGGAGTCGTGATCAGGAGTCGTGATCTGGAGTCGTGATCATGAGTCATGATATGCAGCTATGATCAGGAGTCATGATCTGGAGTCATGATATGGAGCTATGATCAGGAGTCATGATCTGGAGTCTGGAGTCATGATCAGGAGTAATAATCTGGAGTCGTGATCAGGAGTCGTGATCAGGAGTCGTGATCAGGAGTCGTGATCAGGAGTCGTGATCAGGAGTCGTGATCAGGAGTCGTGATCTGGAGTCGTGATCTGGAGTCGTGATCAGGAGTCGTGATCTGGAGTCCTGATCTGGAGTCTGGAGTCGTGATCTGGAGTCGTGATCTGGAGTCGTGATCTGGAGTCATGATCTGGAGTCATGATCTGGAGTCTTGATCAGGAGTCGTGATCAGGAGTCATAATCTGGAGTAATGATCAGGAGTCATGATCAGGAGTCGTGATCAGGAGTCGTGATCAGGAGTCATGATCTGGAGTAATATTCAGGAGTCATGATCAGGAGTCGTGATCAGGAGCCGTGATCTGGAGTCGTGATCTGGAGTCATAATCTGGAGTAATGATCTGGAGTCATGATCTGGAGTAATGATCAGGAGTCGTGATCAGGAGTCGTGATCAGGAGTCGTGATCAGGAGTCGTGATCAGGAGTCGTGATCTGGAGTCGTGATCTGGAGTCGTGATCTGGAGTCGTGATCTGGAGTCGTGATCTGGAGTCGTGATCTGGAGTCGTGATCTGGAGTCGTGATCTGGAGTCGTGATCTGGAGTCGTGATCTGGAGTCGTGATCTGGAGTAATATTCAGGAGTCATGATCAGGAGTAATGATCAGGAGTCGTGATCAGGAGCCGTGATCTGGAGCAGTGATCTGGAGTAATGATCTGGAGTAATGATCAGGAGTCATGATCGGGAGTCATGATCTGGAGTAATATTCAGGAGTCATTATCAGGAGTCGTGATCAGGAGTCGTGATCAGGAGTCATGATCGGGAGTCATGATCTGGAGTAATATTCAGGAGTCGTGATCAGGAGTCGTGATCAGGAGTCGTGATCAGGAGTCGTGATCAGGAGTCGTGATCAGGAGTCGTGATCAGGAGTCGTGATCTGGAGTCGTGATCTGGAGTCGTGATATGGAGTTATGATCAGGAGTCATGATCTGAAGTAATATTCAGGAGTCGTGATCTGGAGTCGTGATCTGGAGTCGTGATCTGGAGTCGTGATCTGGAGTCGTGATCTGGAGTCGTGATCTGGAGTCGTGATCAGGAGTCGTGATCTGCAGTCTGGAGTCATGATCAGGAGTAATAATCTGGAGTCGTGATCTGGAGTCGTGATCTGGAGTCGTGATCTGGAGTCGTGATCTGGAGTCGTGATCTGGAGTCGTGATCTGGAGTCGTGATCTGGAGTCGTGATCTGGAGTCGTGATCAGGAGTCATTATCTGGAGTCGTGATCTGGAGTCATTATCTGGAGTAATGATCAGGAGTCATGATCAGGAGTCGTGATCAGGAGTCATTATCTGGAGTCATTATCTGGAGTCATGATCAGGAGTCATGATCATGAGTCATGATCAGGAGTCATGATCTGGAGTCATGATATGGAGCTATGATCAGGAGTCATGATCTGGAGTCATGATATGGAGCTATGATCAGGAGTCATGATCTGGAGTCTGGAGTCATGATCAGGAGTAATAATCTGGAGTCGTGATCAGGAGTCGTGATCAGGAGTCGTGATCAGGAGTCGTGATCTGGAGCCGTGATCTGGAGCCGTGATCTGGAGCCGTGATCAGGAGTCGTGATCTGCAGTCTGGAGTCATGATCAGGAGTAATAATCTGGAGTCATGATCTGGAGTTGTGATCAGGAGTCATGATCTGGAGTCGTGATCAGGAGTCGTGATCAGGAGTCATTATCTGGAGTCGTGATCTGGAGTCATTATCTGGAGTAATGATCTGGAGTCATGATCAGGAGTCGTGATCAGGAGTCATTATCTGGAGTCATTATCTGGAGTCATTATCTGGAGTCATGATCAGGAGTCATGATCAGGAGTCATGATCAGGAGTCATGATCAGGAGTCATGATCAGGAGTCATGATCAGGAGTCATGATCAGGAGTCATGATCAGGAGTCATGATCTGGAGTCATGATCTGGAGTCATGATCTGGAGTCATGACTCCTGATCATGAGTCATGATCAGGAGTCATGATCTGGAGTCATGATATGGAGCTATGATCAGGAGTCATGATCTGGAGTCATGATATGGAGCTATGATCAGGAGTCATGATCTGGAGTCTGGAGTCATGATCAGGAGTAATAATCTGGAGTCGTGATCAGGAGTCGTGATCAGGAGTCGTGATCAGGAGTCGTGATCAGGAGTCGTGATCTGGAGTCGTGATCTGGAGTCGTGATCTGGAGTCGTGATCTGGAGTCGTGATCTGGAGTCGTGATCTGGAGTCGTGATCTGGAGTCGTGATCTGGAGTCGTGATCTGGAGTCGTGATCTGGAGTAATATTCAGGAGTCATGATCAGGAGTAATGATCAGGAGTCGTGATCAGGAGCCGTGATCTGGAGCAGTGATCTGGAGTAATGATCTGGAGTAATGATCAGGAGTCATGATCGGGAGTCATGATCTGGAGTAATATTCAGGAGTCATTATCAGGAGTCGTGATCAGGAGTCGTGATCAGGAGTCATGATCGGGAGTCATGATCTGGAGTAATATTCAGGAGTCGTGATCAGGAGTCGTGATCAGGAGTCGTGATCAGGAGTCGTGATCAGGAGTCGTGATCAGGAGTCGTGATCAGGAGTCGTGATCAGGAGTCGTGATCAGGAGTCGTGATCAGGAGTCGTGATCAGGAGTCGTGATCAGGAGTCGTGATCTGGAGTCGTGATCTGGAGTCGTGATCTGGAGTCGTGATATGGAGTTATGATCAGGAGTCATGATCTGAAGTAATATTCAGGAGTCGTGATCTGGAGTCGTGATCTGGAGTCGTGATCTGGAGTCGTGAGCTGGAGTCGTGATCTGGAGTCGTGATCTGGAGCCGTGATCAGGAGTCGTGATCTGCAGTCTGGAGTCATGATCAGGAGTAATAATCTGGAGTCGTGATCTGGAGTCGTGATCTGGAGTCGTGATCTGGAGTCGTGATCTGGAGTCGTGATCTGGAGTCGTGATCAGGAGTCATTATCTGGAGTCGTGATCTGGAGTCATTATCTGGAGTAATGATCAGGAGTCATGATCAGGAGTCGTGATCAGGAGTCATTATCTGGAGTCATTATCTGGAGTCATGATCAGGAGTCATGATCATGAGTCATGATCAGGAGTCATGATCTGGAGTCATGATATGGAGCTATGATCAGGAGTCATGATCTGGAGTCATGATATGGAGCTATGATCAGGAGTCATGATCTGGAGTCTGGAGTCATGATCAGGAGTAATAATCTGGAGTCGTGATCAGGAGTCGTGATCAGGAGTCGTGATCAGGAGTCGTGATCAGGAGTCGTGATCAGGAGTCGTGATCAGGAGTCGTGATCAGGAGTCGTGATCTGGAGTAGTGATCAGGAGTCGTGATCAGGAGTCGTGATCTGGAGTCATGATCTGGAGTAATAATCTGGAGTCATGATCTGGAGTCTTGATCAGGAGTCTTGATCAGGAGTCATGATCTGGAGTAATGATCTGGAGTAATGATCAGGAGTCGTGGTGATCTGGAGTCGTGATCTGGAGTCGTGATCTGGAGTCGTGATCTGGAGTCGTGATCTGGAGTCGTGATCTGGAGTCGTGATCTGGAGTCGTGATCTGGAGCCGTGATCTGGAGCCGTGATCTGGAGCCGTGATCAGGAGTCGTGATCTGCAGTCTGGAGTCATGATCAGGAGTAATAATCTGGAGTCATGATCTGGAGTTGTGATCAGGAGTCATGATCTGGAGTCGTGATCAGGAGTCGTGATCAGGAGTCATTATCTGGAGTCGTGATCTGGAGTCATTATCTGGAGTAATGATCTGGAGTCATGATCAGGAGTCGTGATCAGGAGTCATTATCTGGAGTCATTATCTGGAGTCATTATCTGGAGTCATTATCTGGAGTCATGATCAGGAGTCATGATCAGGAGTCATGATCAGGAGTCATGATCAGGAGTCATGATCAGGAGTCATGATCAGGAGTCATGATCAGGAGTCATGATCTGGAGTCATGATCTGGAGTCATGATCTGGAGTCATGATCTGGAGTCATGACTCCTGATCATGAGTCATGATCAGGAGTCATGATCTGGAGTCATGATATGGAGCTATGATCAGGAGTCATGATCTGGAGTCATGATATGGAGCTATGATCAGGAGTCATGATCTGGAGTCTGGAGTCATGATCAGGAGTAATAATCTGGAGTCGTGATCAGGAGTCGTGATCAGGAGTCGTGATCAGGAGTCGTGATCAGGAGTCGTGATCAGGAGTCGTGATCTGGAGTCGTGATCTGGAGTCGTGATCTGGAGTCGTGATCTGGAGTCGTGATCTGGAGTCGTGATCAGGAGTCGTGATCTGGAGTAATAATCTGGAGTCATGATCTGGAGTCTTGATCAGGAGTCTTGATCAGGAGTCATGATCTGGAGTAATGATCAGGAGTCGTGGTGATCTGGAGTCGTGATCTGGAGTCGTGATCTGGAGTCGTGATCTGGAGTCGTGATCTGGAGTCGTGATCTGGAGTCGTGATCTGGAGTCGTGATCTGGAGTCGTGATCTGGAGTCGTGATCTGGAGTCGTGATCTGGAGTCGTGATCTGGAGTCGTGATCTGGAGTCGTGATCAGGAGTAATGATTACTGTTGCTTTCGTCAACGACAACAAACAAAGTTAAGTCTGACACAGAGAAAGGGACCGATGGCCGGCCTTCCGGGGTTCGTCTTTGGGAGAAAAAGAAGAAACGACATTCGGAAAAACTTTCATTTCATCATGTGTGTACTTCTAACATGTTTGGTTGGTAAAATAAATATGTTGCAAATTCAAATCAGAGCATCTTCCGTGTCTGGAATGGATGTATTCTTGAGTCTATAAGGTAACAGTAATATAATAAGATAACCTTGTTTGAAATGGGTTTGGCTAAAAGAAAAATTTGGTTTCGTCTATACTAGGTACTTATACTATATTGACGGGGTAAATAGAATTGCATTACTAAAAAGAGTCTAAAATACAATTTTCATTGACTAAAACTAGACTAAATGTCATCAGTTTTCGTCGACTAAAACTAGACTAAAATAGTCATGGATAATTCTGACTAAAATAAGACTAAAATGCTTAGACTTTTAGTCGACTGAACCTTGACTAGACTAAAAAGAGTATGAACGTGACTAAAACTAATAAAGACTAAAATGACAGCTTGACACAAAGACTAGACTAAAACTAAAATTAAAACAGGCCGCCAAAAACAACACTAGTAATGATCAGTAGTAATGATCAGGAGTCGTGATCTGGATTATTATAGTTTTTGTGGCCTATTGTAACATTCCAACTAGCCATTGAACTGGAGCAGTAAGCTACATTTATTGTGTATGTTTTCGCCTTTTTGGTCATACATATAACCGTGTATAGTTTTTAAAACTGCTACTTAAATAAATTTTGCACTTTTATAAGATTTCTGTGTAATGTCTGTTACTGTTACTGATCACAAGGGTAAAAGTCCTGCGTGTTTTAAGTCCTACCGTTACATTTAGAATACTGTTCCTTCATTAATGAATAACTACACAGGAACAAATGAGTAATTCATTATTAACACTCTAGTAACTAGTATTAACTAACAAGAAACTCTGATTAACGAATTAGTAAGTAATAGCGCTCAGTCGAATGTGGTAGTTCACTATTAGCTAATCAATAACTACAAGCTTTCATACCTCACTGAAGAATATAAGAACTACTACATACAGGTTCATAATTAATATTAATAATGCATAATGTATACTATAAGGCAATGGTAGCCCATTAGTAATAAATCAAGTGTTACTACATCCTGCTAAAGGAACTACTAATTATTTAGATCAGTATTCTAAAGTGAAAAACATGATAACTTACCTAATATTGACTGAAGTCAGTGTAAGCTTTTAAGGTTTTTGTAAGGTTAGCCTATCTCTACTCTGCATTTTTTTTAACGTAAATTCTATAATTTACGTCTTGTCGATGATTTGTTGATATACCAAGGGAAGCTAGCCTCCTCTGCCATGTTCCTTTTCTCAACACTTCTAATCGCTGAAAGTGAAATACTTATAATTTTTTTTTACCAACGGCGGCACAAGTCTCCGGCTATGGATTTGCCTCCCCCTCTCCCTTTCTCTATCCCCTCAGACTTGTGTTTCACAGATTCGGCACATTCTGGGAAGAAGCACGCGGTGGTTATACTTACAGAGGTGACATTACAAACAAGAAATACACATTATGAGACATAAAATTTTGGGTAGGCTGTGCCTCCCATGATGAGCCGCCACTGCACGTCAGCATTTGAAATGGAAAGTAGCCTTCTGTCAGTGAGTTTCATATTTTTAATATATAAGCCCACTGTATTACAAACGACATGAATGATGCTTTCGTGGAGCATTTGTAAGGAAAACACCGGCTGGCGAGACCGTGTACTGCAAGAGTAATATCAAGCAAAGCGCATGTTTCTCACAGCGTATATCCTGTAAGACCACGAATGTCCTTGTAATTCTCTTAAACTTTTCTGAACTTTATGAAAGATTATGTTATGGAACGTTCGAGTGATGTGTGTGCGTGTGTGTGTGTGTGTGTGTGTGTGTAATTGGAAGCAATCAGAATACAGGTGTTTCTAAAACACACACATCTGTGGTTAAAAACTAAGCTCGGAATCGATCCAGAATCGTTGGATAGAGAATCGCGATGAATCGATTTTTTTCTCCCACCCGTAGTATAGTTATGTACCAGATTCCTTTATCCACAAGTGACTTACAGAAGTCTTTTTACAAGTGTCTGTAACACTTGTTCGCTGAAAGTCACAATGATGATGGCTCATTGTCATAAAACACAGACTTCCACGTCTAAACGAGAACACTTTACTGCTCTCTTCCACATACACACATCCCTGACCAAATGAAAGCTAAGACTGATGTATAAGTATTGTACATCACACTTACGACTCAATCTTTGACTAATTTGCTTATTAATACATTTATTATATACATTGTTTGAGTTCATATTGATACATTTGACCTGGTGCACAGTTTGCAAAGTTGTTGAGATCTCTTCTAAAATCTAGAAGGAGAAAAATAAGAGGGTGTTAGAGTATATTTCTCAGGAGACAAATGTAAGGAATTGTAGACTTTGATGTTCATGTAACCTGATTTCTGTCTTGCATCTCAAAGAGATGTTGATGTTTGTTGTGTCTGGCAGTGAAGTATGTGGACTGTGGCAGACGGGCTCATGTGAGGTTTGAATGCAGTGAGTCTGAAGACTTCTGGATCTCAGTGGATGGAGTTGTGTACGCCCTCCGCCCGCTACACCCGTCCCACTCCTGGACGAGGTCTCCTCTGCTCATTAAAGCCCAGGACGAGGCCAGCCATCAGCAGTGGAGGACACAGCTCACACTAATCCCAGCCAGAACTCATCCATCACAGGTACGACATCTGCATCATGTGTCAGAGCTGGAAAACACATTCTGGAGATAACACACTGCCCTATAATATGGAGATCTCTTTTGGACTAGAATTGTTTAGTAGCCTCTTAATGCGTTTCTGAATGGAAAATGTCTGTAGCATATTTAAACATATTTTTTGTACATTTTAGTTTTTGGTACACCTCTCAAATCATCATTAAAGGGATAGGTCACCAAAAAAATGAAAATTAGCCCATGATTTACTCACCCTGAAGTCATACTAGGTGTACAGGTCCTTCTCAAAAAATTAGCATATTGTGATAAAGTTAATTATTTTCCATAATGTAATGATACAAATTAAACTTTCATATATTTTAGATTCATTGCACACCAACTGAAATATTTCAGGTCTTTTATTGTTTTAATACTGATGATTTTGGCATACAGCTCATGAAAACCCAAAATTCCTATCTCAAAAAATTAGCATATTTCATCCGACCAATAAAAGAAGTGTTTTTAATACAAAAAAAGTCAACCTTCAAATAATTATGTTCAGTTATGCACTCAATACTTGGTCGGGAATCCTTTTGCAGAAATGACTGCTTCAATGCGGCGTGGCATGGAGGCAATCAGCCTGTGGCACTGCTGAGGTGTTATGGAGGCCCAGGATGCTTCGATAGCGGCCTTAAGCTCATCCAGAGTCTTGGGTCTTGCGTCTCTCAACTTTCTCTTCACAATATCCCACAGATTCTCTATGGGGTTCAGGTCAGGAGAGTTGGCAGGCCAATTGAGCACAGTAATACCATGGTCAGTAAACCATTTACCAGTGGTTTTGGCACTGTGAGCAGGTGCCAGGTCGTGCTGAAAAATGAAATCAGATGGAAGCATGAAGTGCTCCAAAATCTCCTGATAGCTAGCTGCATTGACCCTGCCCTTGATAAAACACAGTGGACCAACACCAGCAGCTGACATGGCACCCCAGACCATCACTGACTGTGGGTACTTGACACTGGACTTCAGGCATTTTGGCATTTCCTTCTCCCCAGTCTTCCTCCAGACTCTGGCACCTTGATTTCCGAATGACATGCAAAATTTGCTTTCATCCGAAAAAAGTACTTTGGACCACTGAGCAACAGTCCAGTGCTGCTTCTCTGTAGCCCAGGTCAGGCGCTTCTGCCGCTGTTTCTGGTTCAAAAGTGGCTTGACCTGGGGAATGCGGCACCTGTAGCCCATTTCCTGCACACGCCTGTGCACGGTGGCTCTGGATGTTTCTACTCCAGACTCAGTCCACTGCTTCCGCAGGTCCCCCAAGGTCTGGAATCGGTCCTTCTCCACAATCTTCCTCAGGGTCCGGTCACCTCTTCTCGTTGTGCAGCTTTTTTTGCCACACTTTTTCCTTCCCACAGACTTCCCACTGAGGTGCCTTGATACAGCACTCTGGGAACAGCCTATTTGTTCAGAAATTTCTTTCTGTGTCTTACCCTCTTGCTTGAGGGTGTCAATGATGGCCTTCTGGACAGCAGTCAGGTCGGCAGTCTTACCCATGATTGCGGTTTTGTGTAATGAAACAGGCTGGGAGTTTTTAAAAGCCTCAGGAATCTTTTGCAGGTGTTTAGAGTTAATTAGTTGATTCAGATGATTAGGTTAATAGCTCGTTTAGAGAACCTTTTCATGATATGCTAATTTTTTGAGATAGGAATTTTGGGTTTTCATGAGCTGTATGCCAAAATCATCAGTATTAAAACAATAAAAGACCTGAAATATTTCAGTTGGTGTGCAATGAATCTAAAATATATGAAAGTTTAATTTTTATCATTACATTATGGAAAATAATGAACTTTATCACAATATGCTAATTTTTTGAGAAGGACCTGTATATGACATTCTTCTTTCAGACGAATACAATCAGAGTTATATTAAAAAATGTCCTGGCTCTTCCAAGCTTTATAATGGCAGTGTATGGCTGTTTTGAAGTCCATAAAAGTGCATCTATCCATCATAAAAGTGCATCTATGTCACAGTGTCTGGTTGGTGTTCCCTGGGTATCCACTAGAGGTCCTCTTCCCCCACGGTGTCATTCACTTTAGGAACTGCATTCCCCACAATCCTTGTCTGCCTTCATCACGGTTCATTGCACCCAGCTGTTCCCCATCATGATTGTCAGTTTCTGTGTGTATTTATACCCTGTCTGTTTCTGTGTTAGTGGTCGAGTCCTTGTTTAATGTCACTACACTTTGGAGGTCTGTCTTGTTTTGTTTCTTGTTTTTTGGACTGCTTTATGGATTTTGAACCTTTGCCTGGCTGACGATGATTATGGGGAATGCAGTTCCTAAAGTGAATGACACCGTGGGGGAAGAGGACCTCTAGTGGATACCCAGGGAACACCAACCAGACACTGTGACAGTTGTTGTTTTTCTCCTATGTTTTTAAATATTGTTTTATATTTTATATACTTTCTCATCCATGTTCGAAATAAAGATTTCAATAAAAATAAAAATATTTCCAGAATATTGGCGAGATTGCAAATTTTATACAACAGTTCAGTAAACAAATTGTGAATATTGTGATAGGTAACATTTTTGACATAATATTGTCAATATTCTCTGTTTTTACTGTATTTCTCTGTATTTCTCCAATGACAATAGTTCCAAACAAGCCACAGCAAAAGAGTTAAGAGTTACGTGTCTCTCAACAAATCCGGGGTTTTGTGATTCAGTGACCCAGTTGCTTTCCAGATTCCAGAACGAATCATTTGAATGAATGCTTCTATGACTCATTCATCATTAAGACGGTGATTTGCTGCCACCTACTGGCGGTTTTTATTTCATAATTAGAAATATAATTTATCATTTTTTCCCCATATCATTCCCATTTTTTCTATATTCAATTTTGTTTATATTTAAATCATTAATCTCATAACATTATCTATGCTGATTTAATTGCAGTGTAAATGCTGTTGTGGAAATTCTTTTATCAACACCTTATACAACAGTTGAAGAACAAATGAAGATCTCGAAAGTTATAAGTATACGTATTTATTTCTTGCAAGAAAGGCAGTTCACACACAGACAGAGTCTGACATGAGAAGGGCAAAAGTCTTCTCTTTTCACAGAGTTTATATACCCAAAAGATCACCCCTCCTCTGAAGATCTTTGGACTAAGGCCCCTGCACGTGGACAGTTTTTCAGTTCCCCTATTCTCTAACACCCCTTATCTATGCATCTCCACAGTCAGCACAAATGTCACTTTAAGAAACACCTGACCAAACATGTCTCGCTCTTGATGCACTCTAAGTTATCTATTGCTAAGAAAAACTAATCATTCTGTCCCCTTGCACTGTCCCTTTGACCTCTTTGCAAAGAAGACACTATTGAACTATTTGCAAAGAAGATTAATGCATCCTGTAACTTCCTCAACACATCTATGTTTTGTAAAACACACAAGCAGATATAAGTTTCAAAAGATACATTTAAAAGAAATTACCATTACATTCCACCCCTTTTTCATATCTTGAAAATAAAAACAAAACAGAAATTTCTTTTATAAAAGTAATCATAATGCAAAAATAAGACTACTTTTCCTGAAAACATTTGAACCAATCAAATTATTAGATCTATATCAATACTAAGCCCTAGCTTGACTCAATCAAATAAAATCATCAAAATCATCACAAAAACAGATTCTTTTGCTAGACTCAAATCATTAGTTGGTGCACATCCTGCTCCAGGTGTGATGATTATCTCGTTCGTCCCACAGACATTCCATCTTCGCCATTTTGACACTTTGCGCGCCGTAGCAATGGTCTTTCCATCGTCGGTGAAGGAGGCTGTTACTAGCACTAGCCTTTGATCCCTCACTTTATGATCTGATGGTTGATTTGAGGCTTGTCGGTGTATTCTAAGGTTAGAGATGCTTGGACCCAGGTCTAACACTTTCCAATCATTTTCAAATCCTTACAAGATTTTCCCTTAGATCACGATCGCACCCCCACTGGAATGAGTCATCTGCTGTCACCTGCGAATGGAGACCTTAAGTGATTTTGTTAGTGACCGCTTGTCTTGTCGTCCTTTTTGGTGTGACCTGTGGAATTTTCAACCTGAAACATATCACCGGATAATTTATTGCTCATTGAATAGTACTCAGGGTCATTTTCCCCTGAAAAACACTCAACCCATTTTACTCATGTTAACAACACAATACAGAATCAGTTCTGTTTGGTTAAATCCATCCTGACATCCTGCAAAATGAAAATTTTAAGTTAGCGCTGCGCAAGGTGTGGCACCTTTCTGCCACAGTATTAACCCAGGCCAGGATAACTAGTCAAATTCATCCAAGCCATTGTTTTCACTGGGCACAGTCTGCCCTGCCCGTTCACTCCTGTATGACAAGATCAGCTGGTTTTAGACAAATGGTCCTTCTAACCCCCCTCTGGGCTTTCCTGTCCTTCTGACCCCCCTGAAGAGTTGAAAGGCTCTTATCTGACCATTTGTTCATGTGTGTATGTGAGTGTGTCTTTGCTCATGCCATGTGCACAAAAGTCTGCATCTTCTGTAAAGAAAAAAAACAAATGTTGAAGTTATTATCATATAGTTTTCTTTTGTCTGCTGTGCTGCCGCATCTGCCCTGGCGTTTCCTGCTGAAACAATCTTTGTTATTAGCACACTTACAGACAGAAATTTTGTAGACTGGCTTTATGCAGGGCTGTTACTCAATTAAAGCCGGTGTTCTCTCAACATTTATTGTTCCCCCTGTGCGATGGCTTTCAGCAAATCTCAAACCAAACCATCCCCCTTTTGATGCATGAATCCACTCTTGCATCAATTTAACACAATGATGCCCTCTTATCAGAGCATTTGAAGGCCAACTGCCCTCATTCTTACAGTGTATCCTGCTTTTCAGGTCTGTTGTTGGTCTCGCAATTCAGTCATCTACAAACATTCTCCAGGTCATCACTTGGTCAGGTCAGGTTGTGGTGTGCACACTTCGTCAACGTCAGTCGAACAACAATCTCCCCCTTTTACAATACATAACTGTTAAGGGCTCTCTGGATAATCTGATATTTACTTAGCCTACGTGTTTGTTGCTGTCAAATCTATAACATTTTCTCAACACATGACTGACGCCTATCTACGAATTCACAATTCTAATTTACACATCAATACTTAAACCTGTCCAGAAAGTAATTCAAATCTACTGCACATCATAAATGACCAAAACAATAATTAACAGACAGAGCTCAATGATCAGTCAACTTAAAGCTCGTCCTATGGTCTGTGTTGCCTTCTCATCAGATTGACTCAAATTTTTCAGCTTACTTTCGAATTTGTCATTTGCCTTAACCCATCTATAATGCCAAAACACTCTTTCCAGAGGTTAATGACACACACACACTATTCAGACAGAATAGCTCTTCCCTAAACTCGCACTTACCAAGACATGAATTAACACTCACACTCATCCCTGACTATGAACCCCTCATATTTCTTATTCATATCTTTTCTCTAAAAAGATTTAAATTTTAAATGACATTTTAATCTTACATTTTCCTGTATCTTTATCTAATGTTTTTTTTTTTTTTTTTTTTTTCCCTGGCCTCTTAACCAGTTTCAAAATCATGTCTGTTTATTATTCATTTGATTTTAGAAAAGTCAGCTGTGTTGCTTTGGTTCATTATCATTACTTTGCTTCAGTTTGCCTTTGCTGACTGATAACAGAAAGGCAGAGTACCATCCCCCTTCCTTCAGTCAGACAGTCTCTCTCTCTTTCTCTCTTGAACAAACTAATAATATTTATAATCAGCCTCCTAAGACTGTATTTTAGACAGAATGTAAATTCCTTACACTAAACTTTGACCACTGTTATTCAGACTTTTCTCAGATCTACAAAGCTGTCTTCATCTTTAGCCACCACCATGTCCAACGACCTTCAGGAGTTCAAACTATGTTATAGACATATTAGCTCAAAATCAACACTTCTATACATTTTCTTGCCTATAAGGCAACCAATATCACAAAAAGTTTTGCTACTGTAGCTGTGGTCTGTATGTTAATGAAGTTGAAACCCCCATTGTCTGAAGAGATTCTCTGTGTTCCACACCCATTCCCATTCTACAAATCGCCTAGTATTTGTTCAGGATGTGTTCAGCCCAAATGGTGAAGAAACAAAATAACTTCACTTCCTTCATTTCTATGATAATTAAGCCATTTTGGGGATGAGCTCATTTCTAAAGTATATTTGGGAGTGGACTCTGGGTCGAGGCAGACTAAAATTCCTTATAGTCCCCTCTACTGATGCTCTTGGCCCAAAGTAGCATCACATCCACTCTCTTCGCACAGATAACACCTCCACAACCTGGTGGGCAGGTGCCCAGTGGTGATGAAAGCCCTGGCTTAGGTTGTCTCCCTATGGCCCTCGGAAGATCGTACCCGTCTCTGGGCTGACATCCAGCACACTGGTTACAGCTCCATCCAATTGGGCAGAATTATCAAAGAGGCTCTTCTAAAATTTGACAATATGATATACAAACTTTTCTTTGGTGTGGGTGAGAAGACATTCAAGAACCCTCACAGCCAGTAGGAGTGTCCTAAAACAACAACAACAACAGTATTTAATCAAATCAATCTATTAAACATCCTCATCAAAATCGCAATGCTTAGATTATACTCAGAGAATTTTTCTCTGAGTTAGTTATCACAACCGTCTATTCGGTGTACTTCATCTGTAGTCGGAGCCATCGGTGGAGACTAAATGAGACAAAGTTGTTACTGGTTTCTAAAATAAGCTAATCAAAGTGTCACCTCTATCGTTTAAGGTGAGTATTATTATTTTTGAAGACTTCTTTAAAGTCATTCAGTTTTGCTCCTAAAGCATTTACAAGTTGTCCTCTGAATTGATCAAATCTGAACTGCCTCTAACATGATTTCTTTTAGCATTTCCATATCTATGGTTTTCAACTGAAAACACTGTGCTTTACTATCAATAGCTTATTATCAGTTATGACACAGGCTCAGATAACAGCTTTTAGCTGTCATTGAATGAGAGAGACTCTGAGGCATTTAGGACTTGGTACTTTTGCACTTTCATAAATTCTAACTTCAGACTTTATCTGTCATCTTTTTTTTAACTCTAGCCCAGCTTAAGGCATGTTTTCCATGAATTACATGTATTTTCAATACAAGCATAATTTTTTATAGTTTTCTCTTGCCCATGCAGGGAATTTAGACATTACAAATTTCCACTCAGATTGAGTCTCTGTGTCACATGACAGCTTCAGCCACAGCACACACCAGATTCAGATAAGCCAATTGTTTCAACCAAATCACAAGCTTGTTTTCTAAAATCAACACATCAGCTTCTAGTCCTTTCATGGTCAACACTAACAAGCTTTTGTTTAATCAAATGCCTTTTTTACGCATTTTACATCTAGCAACTGTTAATCCCCTAACACTGCTTTTGCTTAACTTATTAATTTTTATAAAAATAATAATGTTTCAAATTTCATCTAAATTTTAGTTGTCAGGTTCTCAATTACCATAATTTAATACCCGACTTCAATGTTTTCTCTAGGAGTTTATCAATCTGCTTCTATGATTAATACTAACTTTTGAGGCTGCGCTCTCTGCTTGTGATACATTTTTATTATCACTATAAATCAATCGTTAGATTTGTCTCACTATATCATCTAAAACCTTATCAAAGCGTTACATTCAAAACACAATAATCCTTTTATTTACCGGTAACATCGTCTACAATCATAAATACCAGGATATATGCATTCGTTTTTATTTTTATAAAACTATAGTTTCCAATTATTTTTATAATAAATGAAGGTTGATATTTAATCCATCTTTTCACTACCCCCACTATAGACCCTTTAGGTTCAAAACACAATGGTTATCAAAACTAAAACTAAACATCAACTGCAAATCTCTTTAAAGTGAGGGCTTCAGAGCTGAGCCGTTTACAGCATTTGCTCTTTTCTGTCTCACTATCATGACTGTTCAGTTACTCTTCATACAGTATAAAGAAATTTAGCATGTCATCAAATTCATTAACACTGGTTTGAAAGCTTATTCCTCTATCAAATGGTAAGTCTGCAGATTCAACTTAATATTATCATTATTCCTCAGTTCCACCTCTACTGTTTCACAGAAACCACCTTCAACTCTTGTTATAAAAATATGGCAACCTATTCTTCAATATCCTTGTTTTCATAACATTAATGCAATATGGCACATTCACATCATCATTTCAATCATTATTTTATCATTAAAATATAGAATTGTTCCCTTATTTTGCTTAATGAAACATTCCTTATCTTTATATCACATTAATCCCTGAGACTCACTTTTCATACCATTTAAACAGTTAATTTGACTTCCATAAATTTCTGTCAGACATTTTATTTTCATCACATATAGTTTTCTACTATATTTCTTCTCAATCTTTCCCTACATGCCAGTTCCTTCTGTATCCTCTCCTTTCTTTCCCTACATGCCAGTTCCTTCATTATCTAACCAGTACATTCATCACATATAGTTTTCTACTATATTTCTTCTCAATCTTTCCCTACATGCCAGTTCCTTCATTATCTAACCAGTACATTCATCACATATAGTTTTCTACTATATTTCTTCTCAATCTTTCCCTACATGCCAGTTCCTTCTTCATATTCAGTTCTACATGCTAATTCTTTCTGCATTTGTTTTCTTAGTGGCTGTTTGTAAAACCCTGTGCTCTCAGATTGCCACACATTCTTGTCAGTGGCTGGAAACCAATCTGTTAATGAGTCACATTGCTTCACAAACGGCCCCAAATCTTTCCACTCAGCAGTGTGTGGCTTTGCAAGAGAGATGTGTGGGACGGCCCCCATCACATCATACAGCGCAAGCTGACTATCAGTCAATTCAATCTTTACAACACACCACTTATCTGACCAGAATAGCTCTGAGGACTGCAGTTCCTCAATCTCTATTTCAGTCCATTTTTCAGCAAAAATTTAATCTGGCTCACTGCTGACGTGACATGTACAATGCAAATCACTTTCTTCCATGAAATCATGGTTAGGAGACATCCTATTTGTGGCTTTGATTTTTAGCCCACTTTGAGGAGTGCTCCATTCAAACACATACAATATTTCAGCAGGCATTTGTATCATTGTCATATCAGCAGTGAGGCCATTGTCATCACAGTACAAATTCAACTTCAGCTTACACATTAAATCTCTGCCCAGCAGATTACACGGACAAGTTTTTGTCACAAGAAAAGCATGCGCAAATAAGTGATCACCAGTCTGACAAGACAAATCTGTAGTATATGGTTCCCTCACCAGATGCCCTGTGGCACTCCTGGAGGTTGCCCATTTACCAGATAATACAGTTAAATCAGGCAATTCTGTATGTTTAATTACGGAGTTTATTGCTCCTGCTGATAATTGCCTCATTTAACCATATATCTATAATTTGACCATCGAGGTCATAATTATCTTTTTCTTTTCTTTTTTGGACTTGTTTTTGTCCAATTTTCTTTAGTCTTTTGCAGATGGCTTACACTCAAACCCCCATTAAACCCATATTTTTTAATCATTTGTGGTATCCTGTGATGCCACCATGTTCCATTTTTTTTTTTTTTTTTTTTTTAGAACTATAATTTCCTTTCGAGAAATTCACTGTCTCCAACGACTTTTTACTATTACTACTACCCATTTTTTTACATTAATTAGCCTTTTTCCAGAGTATACCGTTCCGGAAATTTTCCGGTGTGGCCACCACACCCCGCCTAGTAGTCCGTCACTACTTGGTCTTTACTTTGAGACTTTCCCAGTGCGGCCACCGCACCCCGCCAATAATCGTCACTATTGGTCTTTACTGAGACTCCCACGTCTCACTGGCCCTTTTGGGAAATGTGCACGTCTCACTGGCCCTTTTAGAAATATCTTATTAATGTAAAAAATGTTTCTCACCGTGCTTTTTGCAGCGTGATTTCTTTTACTCAAGATCGCGTCCACCTAGGCCTTCCGTGGTGTCCACAATTCTCCCGTCCCTCAAAGTTGGGGGTTTGGAGCCATAGACTTTTTGTCTTTGGGGTGATCAGTCAATTGTTTCTCCCACGGAGGTCATCAGTTTTGCGATCCCATCCCTCGTCGCCAGATTGTTGTGGAAATTCTTTTATCAACACCTTATACAACAGTTGAAGAACAAATGAAGATCTCGAAAGTTATAAGTATACGTATTTATTTCTTGCAAGAAAGGCAGTTCACACACAGACAGAGTCTGACATGAGAAGGGCAAAAGTCTTCTCTTTTCACAGAGTTTATATACCCAAAAGATCACCCCTCCTCTGAAGATCTTTGGACTAAGGCCCCTGCACGTGGACAGTTTTTCAGTTCCCCTATTCTCTAACACCCCTTATCTATGCATCTCCACAGTCAGCACAAATGTCACTTTAAGAAACACCTGACCAAACATGTCTCGCTCTTGATGCACTCTAAGTTATCTATTGCTAAGAAAAACAAATCATTCTGTCCCCTTGCACTGTCCCTTTGACCTCTTTGCAAAGAAGACACTATTGAACTATTTGCAAAGAAGATTAATGCATCCTGTAACTTCCTCAACACATCTATGTTTTGTAAAACACACAAGCAGATATAAGTTTCAAAAGATACATTTAAAAGAAATTACCATTACAATGCATGTGTAGAATAGAAAATGGTTAGAACATAGTTGCCCCTGGAAATTAATGGGAAAGTTAATTTCTGCTGGTAATATTCCATAAAAAAAAAACAACATTAAACATATGACATTTACTCTAAACCCAATATAATTAATGCATCACACTTGTGAATTTACCTTCAAATGTTTTATCTTCAAACATTTTCGTATAATTGTTATTAGAATAATAATAATTCATTGCATCCCTCCCTCCCCCACTGCGTCTCCTCGCACTCGCCTGGTTCCTCTCCTAACCAGAGATACGGGGCAGAACTCTAGGGTTCAGATGAACTAGTGTTAATTTCGTCAGACGAGACGAGAC
Organism: Gila robusta; assembly: GCA_030770095.1. Taxonomy (NCBI): domain Eukaryota; kingdom Metazoa; phylum Chordata; class Actinopteri; order Cypriniformes; family Leuciscidae; genus Gila; species Gila robusta. The sequence goes on along the minus strand of JAVALU010002275.1, from coordinate 409,809 downwards.
TAAATATGTTCGTCAACGACCTTTTTTTCCATGACTAAGACGAGACGATGACGAGACTGCACCAATGTCCAAAAACGCTGACTAAGACTAAATTAACATGCATTATTGTTGACGAAAAAAGACGAGACTAAAATGTTTTGCATAAAATAAAAACTAAGATAAAATCTCTCTTCATTTTTGTCTACAATCGTCTCTACTTTTTCATCATGAGATAGAATATTCAGCGGTTACTAGTCACGATTTTCGAATATTCGATTAGTTGATTTTATTATAGAATATCGAATAGGTTGTGCGATTATTGTCTATAAAAAAATCCCCATGTTTTCGGTTCTGATGCGGTGACACGTTCATGTAACCAGAGGGTGGCGATGCCAATAATGCATCTAAAAGCTGTCAATCAACTCTCAGACAACAGAAGATGACACACATTGTCTCACACCAGAGCATGAGCGGAGTGGTAATATTTCCTCCAGAGCGAGAGCGCATTTCTGAAGATTACGCGCCGCTCGCTCAGAACGCCAGCAGTGACGTGATGGTTAACATATGTGAAATAAGTAGGGCTGCTTGTGCACGACTAAAGTTTTTTTCTAGTCAATACTTATATTGATTTAATTACTTAAGTATATATATATATGGGAGAGAATGATAAACCATAATGAGCGTTTTCGTAATATATTGCCTATTCCGCATCTCAACGCACGCATAAAGCTTGCCACAAAAAAACTGCAAAAATAATGATTATGCATTAAACATTTGATTTGTTTATTAATAAACTAGTGTTTTCTGTCAGTGTTGGCTGCAGAGATAAAGTTGACGATGCTGACTCGCCATCTTCGCAGTAGTGAACACGCCTATAGAGAGAAATGCACACTTCATACGAATTAGCCTACATAAGCAGAGAGCAGCCCATTTCTGTTCGTTTTGAATTGTTTTGTTTAAAAGTAGACATTTCAGGCTTTCTATAGATATTCTTCTCAGGTCTGTGAGGCAAGTATATTATACGCTGAGTTTCAGTTCATTTATGAGACGCGCTCCAGTTCACGCGCCGTCGCCTTCCGGATTATATTCTGTACTATATTTGCTTCTTGTTTATTAATCCAGGCAATTTGTTGATGAAACATTGATTAAAATGAAGATACAATTTATACAAAACGAAATTCGCTTTAAAGAAAGGCTTTCTACAAAACAAAATTTAACAAGTGGTCAAAATCATGTGTCATTATAGCCTAACTGACGGAAAGAACTGCGGACAAAAAATATCGGGGAAAACGTCTCAGGTTACGTATGTAACCATGGTTCCCTGAGAGGGAACGAGACGCTGCGTCAAGCGCTGCGGGAACGCCCCTGCGTGAACGCGTCATGAAGTACTCGTGAAATCAGTCCAATGGCGTGACGAGACGTCATAGGCGGGTGACGTCATTGACCAGGAAGGTATAAAGCACCCCTGAACCAAACAATGTCAGCTTCTGATAGGTCGAACAAGTTGGTCACAGGCATGCCGGGAGTATGGCAAAGCGACGCAGCGTCTCGTTCCCTCTCAGGGAACCATGGTTACATACGTAACCTGAAACGTTCCCTTTCAAGGGAACTCGCGCTGCGTCAAGCGCTGCGGGAACGGAATACCCACGTCGCCATAATCCTTAAGTGCCTGTATATGTGAAATCGTAACGCACATTATACAGAAAACACCCGAGAACCCGGAGTAGAAGCTACGTCCAGGTTATAAAATCTTAAAAAGGTGTGCGGAGAGGACCACCCTGCCGCATCACATACCTCTTGAAGTGAAACCCCTGACAACAGGGCTATAGAAGCAGCCATACTCCTAGTCGAGTGGGCTCGGACCTTTAGTGGTGAAGGATGACCGGCCGCCTCGTATGCAAGAGAAATAGCCTCGACTATCCACTTACTTAAAGTCTGCTTAGATGCGGGCTCGGGGACCCAAAACACACAAACAGTTGATCAGACTTGCGCCACAGGGCAGCTCTGTGGACATAAGCATCCAAAGCCCTAACTGGGCAGAGTAAATTTAATTTCTCCTGGTCCGGATTCTGGAATGGAGGCGGAGAAAAGGCCTGCAGCATTACAGGACCCGCCACATTAGTGGGGACCTTAGGCACGTATCCTTCCTTTGGAAACAGGAACGCTTTCACCATACCAGGCGCAAACTCAAGACAAGAGGGAGCAACTGACAAAGCTTGTAAATCCCCGATTCTCTTAAGAGAAGAGATCGAGAGAAGGAACAGAGTTTTTAATGTGAGAAACTTCTCTGACACCTCTTCAATGGGCTCAAAGGGGGCCAGGGCTAGGCCCTCTAATACAATGGCCAAATCCCAAGTTGGCACTCTCGAGCGAGCCGCAGGCCTTAGCCTCAAAGTACCACGGAGGAAGCGAGTTACCCATGGGTGTCTCCCCACTGACGCCCCTTCTACAGAAATGTGATATGCAGATATAGCTGACATGTACACTTTTAAGGTGGAGGGGGACAACCCCGAAGAAAACTTTTCTTGAAGAAAATCTAGTACTGAACCAACTGGGCAGTCAACCGGATTCACAGACTGGCTTGTACACCAAGCAACGAAAATTCTCCATTTTAGGGCATAAAGCCTCCTCGTAGAAGGAGCTCTGGAGTGCAACACGGTCTCCACTACCTCAGTAGAGAGACCTGAATCTATGAGCTGAACCCCCTCAGAGGCCAGGCCCACAGTTTCCATAGCTCCGGACGTAGGTGAAATACTGACCCCGCCGCCTGGGAGAGAAGGTCCCTCCTGACCGGAAGTTCCCAAGGAGGACCCTCGAGGAGAGACACAATGTCTGACAGCCATACTCGACCCGGCCAGAACGGGGCTATCAACAAGAGCCGAACCTCGTCCCGGCGTACTCTCTCCAGAACTCCTGGTAATAATGCCAGAGGGGGAAAGGCATACAGACATAGCCTCGGCCATGTCTGTACCATGGCATCCAACCCCAAAGGGGCTGGGTGCGTTAGGGAATAATACAGGGAACAGTGCGTGGTCTCTCGAGACGCAAACAGATCCACCTGAGCTTGCCCGAATCGGCTCCAAAGGAGCTCCACCACCTCGGGGTGGAGTCTCCATTCCCCTGGCACTACTCCCTGTCTCGACAGAGAGTCTGCCGTCATGTTCATATACCCCGGAATATAAAGTGCTCGAACTGATAGCAACTTTCCCTGGGCCCACACCAGAACTCGATGTGCCAACCTCCACAGTCGGCGAGATCGTAAACCCCCCTGGCGATTTATGTAGGAGACCACCGCTGTGTTGTCCGTACGAACCAACACATGGTGGCCCCTGAGGTCTGGGAGAAAATGTCTGAGTGCCAGAAACACGGCCATCATCTCCAGCTGGTTTATGTGCCAGGAAAGCTGATGGTCGCTCCACAGACCCCGAGCCGAGCGACCACTCATGGTCGCCCCCCAACCGGTGAGGGAAGCATCCGTCGTTAGCGTTAAGCGACGACAAGGAGCTCCCAGCACCGGACCCTGGGATAAGAACCAAGGATCTTTCCACACTACCAAAGCACGTAGGCACCGCCGCGTGACTTTGATCATGCGAAACGGATTTCCCCTCGGGGAGAAACGCTTGGTCTTGAGCCACCACTGCAAGGGTCTCATGTACAGCAGGCCAAAAGGAATCACGTTGGACGCAGCTGCCATCAAACCCAGAAGTCTCTGAAACTGTATTACAGTGAGTGACTGGCCTAGTCTTACCCTGCGCACGGCCTCCAGGATCGATCTTATCCTGGCAGGCGCCAAACGGGCTCTCATGGTGTTTGTGTCCCAAACCACGCCCAGAAAAGTGGTATTCTGTTGTGGAATTAGCACGCTTTTCTTTATGTTTAGCCTCAGCCCCAGCGTTTTCATATGAGCTAGCACAGCATCTCAACACTGAGCCACCTGATGTTCCGACTTTGCCAGAATGAGCCAGTCGTCTATATAATTTAGCACGCGGATGCCCTGCAGTCTCAAGGGAGCCAGAGCTGCATCCATGCACTTTGTGAACGTGCGGGGTGACAGTGCTAGGCCGAACGGAAGAACCCGGTACTGATATGCTTCGCCCCCAAAAGCAAACCTGAGGAACTTCCTGTGTTGTGGAAGGATGGAAACGTGAAAGTATGCGTCTTTTAGGTCTATTGTGACACACCAGTCCTCGGACCTGATTTGACACACAATCTGTTTCAACGTGAGCATTTTGAATCTTAACCTTTTTACTGCTCGGTTTAGTTGGCGCAGATCTAAAATGGGCCGCAGCCCCCCATCCTTTTTCGGAACTATGAAGTACGGGCTGTAAAACCCCGACTGTCTGCTGTGGGGAGGAACCCTTTCTATAGCCTCTTTTTGCAGAAGTGTCTGTACTTCTCCTTCCATCACCAGAGCCTGCTCGGAGTTTACTACCGTATGTATTACCCCGTTGAACCTGGGCGGATATGACCCGAACTGAATTCTGTATCCTTTTTCCACTGTACGCAGGACCCAATCTGAGACATTTGGCAGAAGTTTCCACGCTGCCAGAAAATCTACTAAGGGAACCAGCCTCTCGAGGCTGGTCTCTGGTGTTATTTGAGCGGCCAGCTCGGTGACCTGAAACGGCGCACCTGCAGGAAGCAACCGAACTGACCCACTTCGAACCCTCCTCGGAGGGTGGGAGCGTCCCCATGCCGCTACGTTTCCGGGCGGACATGAAGACATGTGCTCGTTGAGGACCGTTGCGCCCTGAAACACCGGAAGTGGCAGGGTTGGCAACATGGCCCCCTGATGGCACCGAGAGGAAACGGGTGCCTCGACACACCGAATCCCCTCGGAGGGGACTGCCACCAAAATCCTGACGCCCTTCGCGTCAGGACCTCTTCGCTGAGGACTTTCTGGAAACAATCACAGTCCTCAGATCTGCTCTTCCTCGGGAAGACCTCGGCTGAGCGTGCTGTCCCGGTCCCCAGTCTCTCTGTGGGGGAGCACGGGCAGCCACGCTCTCCTTTTGCTGGACTCTATAAGAGGATGGTGTACTCGTTTGGGGCCGCTCCCGCCCAGCAGCCCCAGAGACATAGGTTTTACGGGGGAGAAACTTTTGAAATGCAGCCGCCTGCTTTTTTGCTTCTTGGAACCTCTCAACGACCGCGTTTACTGAGCCGCCAAAAAGACCAGTAGGGGAGACAGGAGCATCTAACAAAAACTTTTTGTCCCGCTCTTTGATATCAGACAAATTCAACCAAAGATGTCTCTCCGTAGCCACCAGTGCTGCCATAGAGCGGCCGATAGATTTTGCCGCTTCCCTGGTGGCTCGAAGAGACAAATCAGCTGCTCTCCTGATCTCCGCTATAGTTTCTCTTCCCACTTCTTCACACTCATCATCTATATCCCCTAACAAGTCGGCTTGATATGCCTGAAGGACCGCCATAGTGTGTAAACTGGCGGCCGCTTGACCTGCTGCCGAGTACGCCCTACCCACTAAAACTGATGTTGTTCTTACTGGCTTAGTGGGCAGCTGCGGGGCTTTCAGCGATGATGCAGACTCAGGGGAGAGATAGCTCGCAAGCGTCTCTTCCACCTGAGGCATCGCCGCATAACCATGTTCCTTTAACCCTACTATATTAGAATACTCAGATGTTGCTGGGTTAAATACTCTAAATGAAGAAGGTTTATTCCATGACTTCGACACCTCAGTGTGAAGGTCAGGAAAGAACGGTAAGCCCCGCTTTGGAGGTTGAGATCTGGGTGGCAAAAATCGCTCGTCTAACTTGCTCTTTGACTGATGCGGTATCTGCTCACGGGTTGGCCAATCTAGATTTAATCTAGCAACAGCGCGAGTGATAACCTCCAAAAGCTCTTCTTGTGTGTGTGTGGTTGTGTGAGATAATGCAAAATCTTCATCTGCATCCAGGCCCACAACATCCAATTCCTCAGAACTGGAATGCTGCAACACCTGCGCTTCAGCGCGAGCAGAAGAAACCGAAGCGCGTGCTTCTGACTCGCAAACTGAAGCGTCGGATCCAACGGGTAAAGGCAGAGATAGGGGATCACCCGTCTCAAGCCCCGCCGCCAGATCCATCTGCGAGCCCCAGGACGAGCTTCTCCGCTGTGCCTCGGCAGCAGCGGGACTCGAACCCCGAGGCACGCGAGCCGAAGCACCCTCCTCAAAGAGTGCTCGGCGGGACCGGAGAGTTTTCATTGCCAGCTTCTCACAGTGCTCACAGCCTGCCCCCTCGAGGGCTGACTGGGCATGCTCTAGCCCCAAACACCTCACACATAACTCGTGTGTATCCCCACCCGTGATAAAACGAGGGCAGGGAGTAACACACTGCTTAAACTGCTGTTTATCCATATAGAAAAGATAATACACACCAAAAATGCCAGACGATTTCACATGGAGCACTTGTGAAGACACAGAAGCTGACATTGTTTGGTTCAGGGGTGCTTTATACCTTCCTGGTCAATGACGTCACCCGCCTATGACGTCTCGTCACGCCATTGGACTGATTTCACGAGTACTTCATGACGCGTTCACGCAGGGGCGTTCCCGCAGCGCTTGACGCAGCGCGAGTTCCCTTGAAAGGGAAACATCTACGCTGTAAATCAACCAGTTACCTAGCAGAAATATTAATTGTTAAGCCTTGTAAAATCTCATTTGTTTGTTATTTCTCAAGACCAACCTAGAATGTAAATAGGTTGTATTTTAGGCCTACAGTAGGCTACAGTAGGCCTATTCTTTTCAGTTTTTCTGGGTATATACTTCTTTTATTTCTGCTCTGAACAGAAAAATGAGACACAAGGCATCCAAAAACAGTTTTAAAAACCTTTGTAACTTGTCAATCGGAGTCTGTTGGGCCCTAGCTTTTGAATTGTTATACTTTTCAGAACAACTTCAGAAAACCAGACACGTTTAACAAAGTTGCATTTAACAAAAATCAAGTGTATTTTTTCAGGTAATTATGACATTTAACCAATATTTGAGAAGTGTGAAACACTATTTGACTGAAATGGTTATCAGAAATAATCTCAGAAATAATTTATTTTAAAAAAAGACTAAAATGTTTTGACTAAAACTTGACTAAGATATATTGAGTTTTCTTTTGACTAAAACTAGACTAAAATGACGAGACTTTTAGTCAACTAAAACTTGACTAACAAAAAAATATATGTGAATGACTAAATATGACTAACAAGGACATTTGGCACAAGACTAAGACTAAGACTAAATAAAAAATAGGTGACAAAATTAACACTAAGATGAACTCTACGGTTCAGGACACATGCAGAGCTCAGAGCCCTTCCTCAGACACCTCTTACTACAAATACTACACATACTCTTTTACTCATCTGATCGTTTGTAAGCGTGAAGTCGTGAATGAAAACTTTCTGGAGGTAATTGAATGTTTTATGTGATTTTATATTTAAAATGTGTATGACTAATTGAAATGCATGTTTTAAATGTGATTTGCTGTATATTTTAATTGTGTATGAATGTCGGTGTATTGAACATGTGTAATTGTGTTTTGACAGACTTATCTGGAAGCTGATTGTGTACTCGACTGCTGTTTTCCCCAGTATTTAGAGTTTATGTACGATTGTTTGCGTATTGTTTTGTTGATTTTGTCTGGCCTTGCTACGTTAGTGTCTCAGAAAGTCAGTGAATGTGAGGGAAAAGTGTAGCACTGTTTTTTACATCAAGATGAGCCATGTGCCAAAACTGTCAGTAATATGCGGTCCAAGCCGCTGTCTCAGCGGTACTTCAAGGAACTGTTGGATGAATGGATGCGCACACGCACACACACACACACACACACACACACACACACACTCATACGAGTTGCAGAAAGAATGAAAGTGAGGAAAGAATGAGTTTTAAGAGTGAGATGATGAAATCCCAAATTTCTAGCAATATATGCACTTATAAGACATGATCTGAAAGAACCATCAATCATTAATTTAACCCTTCTATCGTTTCTTAGGCGGGGTTATTAAATATTATATCAGAGCACCAGTTGTTGCGTTCCTTTGCTCGAAAAGGGGTTTTCCTTTGACGGCGTTCGGGTTCGTTGATTGGCTGGCGGTGTGTTAGTGATGGATGGAAAGTCTTTGAAGTTGGAAAGCGGGCTTTTCAATCGAATCGTTTAACCAGTCGAAACTTTGCAGCAAAACTTAACTTAGAACCGAGACTCTCGACGAAAAGAAAAGAAAACTAAGTAAGAGAAAGAAAAGTGAGACGATAGTTGTTAGATGGCTTGAATGAAGCTGTTTAACCCATGTTCTTCTGATCTTGATCTGGGTTCTTTTATCTGCTCGTCTACATGGTTACTCGTCTGTCCGGTTACTCGTCATGGGTACTCTAAGTATATTCTAATGCTTTGTTCGGGTCCTAAGATTTTAAACTCAGCTGTTGTCCAGCCTCTTATATGAGTTCTGACCAATTAGGCACTGTCTTTATTTAAGAGGCGGCATTTTCTTCACCTCTCATCGTAAATCATGCGTTATCTGTGATCTCTTTACTCTCCAGCTCTAGCAGAGTACAAAAGTGTACAGTTTAGACATTATTCCTATTATAAGAACACAAAACATTTTACACAGATTTCAATCAAGCCATCTTCTGAATTAAGAACATATGATCGTACTGATAGGAAACAAGAAACGCTTTCAGTTAAACAGTGTGTGTTCTCGTTGTCTCGTGAACATATCGGAATTAGCGTATCAGTTATGCACTTTATTTCGTTTCTGCTCTTGATCTGGTTTGTTTAATAAATATTCTTTTTTTATTAAAGTGGACGTGCCTTTTGTGTTTATTAAGAGTAAAAGCTTTAAGTTAATAGTCTATTCGTGTCTCAGCGAAGCTGAGCTCTGCGCGAGGACATGCACAGAGCGGCTGAAATGATGAACTGAATGACAGTTATAACTTATTATTATAACATATGACAAAAAGAATTGTCTAAATTATGTTGCATATTCCTCAACAGTTCTTGTGATATCACTAGTTGACAACATAGCTTATGATTTCCGAAAATAGTACTATGATATTGCGCAGGTGCACGTGATGCAACGCTGTCAGAGCCGACAGACTCGTGTGTCAGACTCATTTCAGTGCAAAGTAATTAGGTCAAAAATGATTTAATATACTGCAAATAGCCTACTAGTTTTTTATGTTTATTTATAATCCATTTAGGCGGACAACAAGGCTATCAAGTACTGCGCACAGTGCGCAGCTAATTAATTTAACGTTATTTTTTCTAACGTAATTTTTAGTCGAAAATTTCAGGACTTCAGTCGACCAAGATTTTCTTTGGTTGAGTACAGCCCTAATTATAAGTCCGTCAATAATTGTTTTGGGATGATTTAATGTATTTTATATGTAAAGTCTCAGTCTCTGTGGTTTTAAGAGATTTCAACCCTGGGGTCGTTCAGAGGTCCTTAAGAAGAAGGTCTGTTTTAAATACTTTGTCTTGGGATCAAACAACCTCTGCCGTTATCTTGGTGGGTCTCGAGCCGTGCCATCTCTGAACCAATCAGTCTTTTCCAAACTATCTAACGTGACAACATTCTTCCTTTAGTTGAGCACATCTTTTTGAAGCTTTCATGGTCATAAAGTTCTTAGCTGGGGGTTTCGTTGGTTAGCGTAGACTGGTTGGAGCCCACTCCATTTATGACCCTAGATTAGACTGGTGATTTGGGGTCTGGAGTGTTGAGTTCTGTGTGGAATTATGTTTGAACGAAACACCTGGAAGATTCATTTGTGTTTGGTTCGCTCTCAAATCCTACAATATATTCTCCACGTTCCATGATGGCAGATTGTTTGTCTGTCTCTCTCTCTCTCCCTGTCTTTTTTTTTCTATTATTTTATTATTTACATTTTTTATTATCTTGAATGGCTGCTGATAGCTTTAATAGTCATTATATTGCATCTGGTCTATATTTCCAAACAAATAATTATACAATAAAACAAGAAGTGTCATCAGTGTCTGGGTGTACAGCATCGGTGAGCGCTTATCTGAACACTGGTTTTAATTGCCTACGCCATGATGAAATAAAGGCTTTTTATATACTTAAACTCTCCAGTGTCCTGGCTTGATACGTTTTTATGAAATAATTATACAAATTTAAATTCTGAATTTCTGGATGCAGAATGCCAGCTATGGACTCGAGATTTTGCTTTTGGACAAATGATCTCTTCTGATGTCTGCTCTGTTCTATAAGCGCTAGATGTGAACAAATATCCTGGCGCTGATCATATTGCTCCTCTGCTCCTCAACCATTCATTAAAATAGTCCTTTGAAAACAAGAAAATAATTCACATATACATATATATATATATATACATATATACACACACACACACACACACATATACATATATATATATATATATATATATATATATATATATATATATATATATATATATATATATATATTCCTTCAGAAGTCAGTTCAAATAGATAAGTTTATTGAACCCAATCTCTTAAAATAACTTCCTAACAATTTTACTAGAGGTACCGCTGCTACTCCTGATTCATTCAACGATTCAAATGACCATTAAACATAAACATCAAACTGGAATAACTCAATTGTTGCAATCACAACTGAATTATGACATATACCATCTCCAGTTTTATAACAAACAGTTAAAATGCTCATTGACTCAATTTAACAGTTCAAACAGTTAAAGCTGCAGTCGGCAAGTCTGGCAGATTGAGTGGACTTAGGCAAAATTTTGAATGTTTACAACTCTCATGTCCCTCCCCGACCATCAACGAATACCCTCCCACCGAGTTCGTGCTCGTCAGTGCGTGTGCAACAGATTTTCTGTGAACGCGCCCGTCTCATCAGCATCCATCAACACCATGGAGTATTTGGAGCTAACTTAGTCAGATAGCAAATACAATAACAGTAGCTTTACTACTGTTCTTACTCTCGTAAGAAAGATAGAGAGCATTGATTCTTCCAAAAAGCCGAACTTTATCCCTTCATCTGGACGTTTATCCACCGAACGTTACGTTCACACGGATTTCAGTGCAAACAAAGCTAACGAACCTGCCCAACAAGTGCTAACATTAGCTATCCATACCAACACATTTGGGCAAACATACTTAGATTACTAACATAACACTAAGAAATAAAGTAACTGGTTGATAAAGCACAATTATCTGTCGAGAAGAAATGTTGCAAGCTCTGCATCCAGCTTGAACCCAATTAAATCACGTAAATCTCTCCACCTTTCAAATGCCGATCCGATGTTGATCCTGGTTTATTTACGGGCACGGTAGCTTTCTTTCTTTACTTCTTTCTTTTCAGCAGGTGTTCTCTTTTCCTGTGTTGTTTTTGACCTCCTAGCTCTCGAGGTTAACCGAGGAATTGGAATCTTTTCCGCCATCACTCTTCCTTACTGCGCGAACTTCAGGCGTGTGCATGTGATTGTAACGTGCGCGAGGGGGGGCGTGTGCACGACCTGTGATTGACAGTCAGATCTCACACCCCCCTGCGCTGATTGGACCCGATGATCCGGGAGCGGTGGGTTTTTGCAAAACAAATAACACGCTCCAGGTGGAGTTAGAAGCTCGGGTTTTTTCTAAAACCACTTTATATATGTTGTTCTGTCGGATTATAGTGTCGATTTCACTGAATATGATCAAAAAAATGTTGCCGACGGCAGCTTTAATGATTTGGTTCAAACTGTTTTAACAAGAACGGATGAAGACTGAGGGAGAACACAGGGTCTAAATACACAGAGCAAACAAAGGAACTCAATTATATAATTAACAGGACAATGCGAGATCCGATCTGTTATCCAGATTCAGAAGCCACTTGATGTGGACCGGTGTAAACGCACCGTGTCCTGACTGGCTTATGATCCGATCTGCTCGATCACGGTGATTGCATGTTTAAGCCAAGTGTAAACGCAGCCTTACAGTAACAGTATAATGGGTCATGTGTTTGGTCTTAAAGTGACAGCAGCCTAATAAACCTGCTGCTCTGTGTCATTAATGTGAAGCAAACCAAAGAGGAAATCACTTACTGCTCTTGACTGAATAACTTTTGTAGCTTTAATTACAAATTTATATTTAATTCATACAATAAAGACTATGCAGTATTTTATTTTTTACATTTGATTATTAAATGTCTGTACTATTTCTAACTACATGTTAAATGAACCTATTGTACCTGAAAATCTTAATTTCTTTAATTCATATTTTTGTTTTATTGTATTTGTCCTATTGTTTGTAATTTGCTACTTTGTTTTTATTTGTAAGAAACAAAAAAATAAAATAACTATAGTGATATATATTTTCATCATGAAATAACATTTCTAATATTGTGAAATACGATTTTGGAGACATTGCCCACCTCTACTCATTACTGTTATGCCGGATTTTCTTATTTAATTGTAAATAATGCCACCATTAAAAAAAAAAAAAAAAAAGGTTAATGGTTCTTAAAATTGGCTTCATTTTGTATGAAATTCACTGATTAGAAAACTCACTGAATGTAAACACCTGCTGCTGTATTACTTTACATCTGTTTGTGTTACACAAATTGAACACATTTTTCTTCACCTGTGACCATATCTGCAGGAAATAGTGTTTCCTTCCCGACTGGTAGACATGTCTCTCAAACGCATGAAGAGAGATTGGGTTATTCCTCCTATCAATGTGGCTGAAAACTCAAGAGGACCTTTCCCATTGAAACTGGTTAGGGTAAGGTCAACACACACACACACACACACACACAAAGTTATAGTAATATAATAGGGTGACCATACGTCCTTTTTTTTCCGGACCTAAAAAAATTATTCCGGCCGGGATTTCTAGATCAACCAAAATGTCTGGGATTCGGCTTTTGCTTTCCACCGTTTTTGCATTGCTTTAGGTCCCGCCTTCTCGTACGCCCCCATTGGTCAGTCGGTCATGTGCGTAACGCAAACATTGGTCACGCTGCATCTGTCATTACTCTCAGCACCAGGAGAGCACGAGAGAGAGACAGAGCAGCGCTTGCTTATCAAAAGTGGCACATGGCTCCTGAACAGCGTAAAAAGCCCAAATGTACATTTTCTACTGAAATGCATGACCTGTAAAGCTGGCACGTATGTGTCAGTGTCAAATACAGGTGCTATATAGCGACCTAGAAGCCCACATAAGGAAAGTATACAAGAGAAAATCAGGAGGATTTTTTATTTTATTTTAACCTATGGGCATGAAAAGAAACAGTGTCATGTAAAAGGTGTTAAATGCTAAACTATATATATATATATATATATATTATATTTTATTGTTGCGGGCCAAACGTTGAATGGAAAGGATGTATTACTTTATGTATTAAAATACAATAACATAGTTGCAAGGTTGTGAATGTATTTGTCAAGTATTTTTTGATGCGTTCACCCCCCAGCCACGCCCCCACCATAGCCACGCCCCCAGCCACGCCCCCACCTCTCAACCACGCCCCCACCTCAGCCACACCCCCAACCACGCCCTCCACCTCTCAACCACGCCCCCACCCCAGCCACGCCCCCACCCCAGCCACGCCCCCACCCCAGCCACACCCCAACCACGTCCCCCACCTCTCAACCACGCCCCCACCACAGCCACACCCCCAACCACGCCCCTTACCTCTCAACCACGCCCCCACCACAGCCACGCCCCCACCACAGCCACACCCCCAACCACGTCCCCCACCTCTCAACCACGCCCCCACCACAGCCACACACCCAGCCACGCCCCCACCTCTCAACCACGCCCCCAGCCACGCCCCCACCCCAGCCACACCCCCAACCACGCCCCCACCTCTCAACCACGCCCCCACCCCAGCCACACCCCCAACCACGCCCCCACCACAGCCACGCCCCCACCACAGCCACACCCCCAGCCACGTCCCCACCTCTCAACCACGCCCACTATCCTCTTTTCTGAAAACTAAAATATGGTCCCCCTAAATATAGTCTGTATCATATTATCTCACAGAATCCACATGTACTCACATACATGCATTACACAGTGTGAACAAAATATTGTTATGCATATTATTGGAGGATGCTGAATATGCTGTGGTTTTAGGGTAAATGATATGTTAACATGAAATCCAAATTTCCTTTAAAATCTTGTCCTGCCCTAGATTCTTATTAAACACCCTGTTTCAAGACACATATTTAATTGCAAAAGTGAAATGTGTTGCGAAGCTGCTTCTGTTGTTCAGGGCTGTGCTCTCTGCTGTCTCGTAGATTCGCTCAGATAATGATGAGCGTGTGAGTTTACGCTACAGCGTGACGGGCCCCGGGGCCGACCAGCCCCCCACTGGAGTCTTCTCCATTGACCCCGTCTCAGGACAGCTGAGCGTCCTCAAGCCCCTGGACCGAGAGCACTTGCCCAGCTTCAATGTGAGTTCATCACAACTGACCTCTTCTGTACTTCAAACTAGAATGCTCTTCTGTTTTTAGGAATATGCTATGTAAAAGTCCTTCTTTGAAACTGAAACAGATGAGTGTATTCAGTAATGGGATCAGATGAAGCATTTCCACAGTATTGTTGCAGAATTTATCTCTCTATACACAGAGTGTAATTCTAAGCCTAACTCTAATTGTAATGAGATCATCGGAGTGAGAATCCATCTGCAGCTTTATTATATTTCAGATTTGAAACAGGTACAGGCAGGCAGAAAACTATCACAATCCAGGAGACAGGCAAAGGTCGGAGCAGGCAGAAGGAATCAAACAACGAGAAATAGTCCAAGATCAAACACAGAATACCAGTCCACAGTATAAACGCTCAGAAATGATCACCACAGCAAATCAAGACTTCTCAACGGTGGTGTGTGTGTGTGTGTGGAGTGTTGAAATAGTCTCTGTGTGATGAACTGCAGGTGTGTGTGTGTAATCAGTACCAGGTATGAGGGTTATGGGGATTGTAGTCTGAATAGTAAGTCAATATTCTTGAGAGAGCCTCTCCTGTAACACTAATGCTCTTTTATAACACTGAGTAATAGAAGAGTCTCCTGGGCTGAAGGGAAAGAGTGACTCAGTCTAAGCTAAACATTTGATTGGAAGGGCTGGGCATTTTCTTATGTGCAAAACTGTAAGTTTAGGGTCAGTAATATTTAAAAATAAATAAATAATAATAATACTTTTAGTCAGTAAGGATATGTTAAAATTATCAAATGTGTCAGTAAAGAAATGTATGTAATGTTACAAAATATTTCAGTTTCAAATAAATGCTGTTTTGATCTTTTGAACTTTCAATTTATCAAAGAATCCTGAAAAATAAAATGTATCACGGTTTCCACATAATTATGACTGTTTTCAACATTGATAATAATCATAAATGTTTCTTGAGCATCAAATCATCATATTATACTGATTTCTGAAGGATCATGTGACACTGAAGACTGGAGTAATGATGCTGAAAATTCAGCTTTGATCACAGGAATAAATTACACTTTACTATATATTCACATAGAAAACAGCTGATTTACACTGGAATCATATTTCACTATTTTACTGTATTTTTGATCAAATAAATGCAGCCTTGCTGAGCAGAAGAGACCCTTTCAGAAACATTAAAACATCTTACCGACCCCAAACCTGTAGAGGCTAGTGTACATTTGAAAATTTTGCTAATTTTTGTGTTGAAGCATTTCAGAGAGTCAGTATTATAATAATCAACCAGTCTGATCCGCAGTGATAAAACTGAGGGCATGAAACCAGCAACACTGAGATTTAACACCACCACACTTTACAATCAGAAGTATTAACCTTTTCTAGACATTTTCTCAATTTATTGTGCAATAACTCATGTATTTAAAGATGTGTTGCCATATAGTCAGTGAGCACAGTAAAAATAATCTACACTTCTTACTACCTTGACATACCAACACAGTTAAATGTGTCTTGCATGGCCTGTATTTGTTCATTTATATGCAGTACTCTGTGTGTTCTGGCCTCAGTTGAGGGCTCATGCTGTGGACCTGAATGGTAATCAGGTGGAAAACCCCATTGACATCGTGATCAACGTCATTGACATGAATGACAACCGCCCGGAGTTCATCCAGCAGATCTGGAATGGAAGCGTTCCTGAAGGCTCTAAACCAGGTTAACCCATTCCACATGTGTGCATTCGCACGACAAGCTTGTGTGTGTGTGTGTGTGTGTTATTATATTTTGTCTTTAACTTCCATAGGCACGACAGTAATGACAGTGACGGCAGTGGACAAGGATGATCCCAAAACTCTTAACGGGCAGCTGCGCTATAAGATTGTGTCCCAGAATCCCGACAGCCCCAGTCCAAACATGTTCACCATTAACAACCGGACTGGAAGTGTCATCACGGTTGCTGCTGGCCTGGACCGAGAGGTACATCAATACCACATGATCTGAGTATAAACCTTGACCTCTGCAAAGCCATCTTGATTACTTCAAGAGCTTTACACAGAAAAGATAAAAAGTTAATTAATTGATATCAAAATAAATAAAAACACATCAGAATATACTAAATATACATACAATATACTAATAAACTAAGAAATCATATATAAGCAAGTCTAAAAAGGTGAGTATTAAGAGAGGATTTAAATTACTAACGGATTCAGGATGTCTAGTCTCATAAACAAGACTAGATTCACAAATTCACAAAGAAAAACACTCAGATTGCTGATTATGAAATCAGGACACAACGCTGGGAACCTGGAGGCAAACTCTTTATTTCATGCATCCTACAAGAGGGCCACTAAAGTTAGTTGGCATTGTAACAACTAAGGATCCCTTTTGTCTTAATGCATAAAAAGTTGTTGTTTTTTTCTTCTTTGTGGTGAAATGGACAGTATCATTAAATTCGCTTTTTTTCAAAGTGAAAAGAAATGCAAGTGTAACTGAACATTCGCTGTGTGGTTTGTCTTTACAGAAAGTGCGTCAGTACACACTGATTATTCAAGCCACTGACATGGAGGGAAATCCCACATACGGTCTTTCTAATACAGGCACTGCTGTCATCACCATCACAGACATCAACGACAACCCTCCAGAGTTCACCTCGGACACGGTGAGAACACACACACACACACACACACACACACACACACCGCTTCTGCAGAGGAAACTGACAGAACTGATGAACTTTACTCATTTACTCAACCCAAATGAATCAACACTGAACTGATATCAGCTGAACAATGACTGTTTATTATCCTCTTTTTAGAGCTAATTTACAGCAGAATACGGTTCCTTCGTTAATGAATAACTACACAGGAACAAATGAGTAACACAATATTAACAATCTAGTAACTACTATTAACTAACAAGAAATTCTGATTAACGAATTAGTAAGTAATAGCACACCGATAAAAGTGGTAGTTCACTATTAACTAATCAATAACTACTATTTTTTTAATGCTTCCCAGAGAACTACTGTAAGAATCATGCTAACTAACTAGTAATTACTCAAGTGTTACTACATACTTCTAAAGGAATTACTAATTATTTGGATCCGTATTCTAAAGTGAAGATCATGGTAACTAACTGGTAATGACTAAAGTGTTAATACATACTTCTAAAGGAATTATTAATTATTCTAAGCTTTTGAGGTTTTTGGTGAAGTTTTAAATAGTAATTCCCATAGAAGTATGTAGTAATATTTGAGTCATTACTAGTTAGTTACCATGATTCTTACAGTAGTTACTAATGAAAAGCCAATCCTAAAGTGTAGAATCTTCTAATCCTTCACAAGATATTTGCACACACATATATGAGCTAGGAGACATACATAAAAACATATTTTTTTTGTGAGGTAGGTTAAATAATAAAATCACTGTATATGGTATTTGGATGGCTGATAACTCAATATGTTCCAGTCGTCACCGTGACTTTAGTGATTCAATGCCAGTCCAGAGGAATAAGGACAAGGTAGGTCCCGACAACTGCATTTAAAAGTCCATTTCTTTCAAATTATTCAGTTGATAAATAGTTCTCTAGGAGAGAGCATAGGCTAATTATTTCCCAAATCATAAGTCTGCTATGCTATTACATATTGATAAACATTGTATATTCGTTTACAGTAGCAGTTAAAATGTTAATGTAGTGCTAGTGTCACGACACACACGGGACAGAAGATCCAATTTGCAGCAGTTTATTAATATATGGGTAATCCAAATCGTAGTCTTCCAGGCAGGGGTCAAAATCCAAATAGTCAAACTAAACATGAAAACAAACCACAAACCAGCAAGAAAACCGACCAAGGAAGTGGTGACATCTAACAACGAATCCGTACACATACTAACACAGACAGGGAATATATACACAGATCTAACAAGACTAACAATGAACAGCTGGGAACAATGATGACGGGGAACAGCTGAGTGCAATGAACTGATGAGTGACAGTGACAGACAGAATGCTGGGAAATGAAGTCAATAGTGAAGGACACCGTGATAACGAGGACCTCTAGTGACAAACAAGGGAACACAACCAGACACTGTGACATAACCCCCCCTCTACGGAGCGGCTACCAGACGCTCCACGACAACACTAAAACACAACACAAGAGTTCAGGAGGGAGGTGGAATGGTGGAGGATCAGGGGGAGGGATGGTAGGCCAGGTCCATGAAGGGGAACAAAAACGGGAAATAACGACTTAGCCGGCGACCAGGGCGAAGTAGACAGTCCATCAGGCGGCCAGGGCGAAGCAGACAGTCCATCGGGCGGCCAGGGCGAAGCAGACAGTCCATCGGGCGGCCAGGGCGAAGCAGACAGTCCATCGGGCGGCCAGGGCGAAGCAGACAGTCCATCGGGCGGCCAGGGCGAAGCAGACAGTCCATCGGGCGGCCAGGGCGAACCAGACGACCCATCGGGCGGCCAGGGCGAAGCAGACGACCCATCGGGCGGCCAGGGCGAAGCAGACGACCCATCGGGCGGCCAGGGCGAAGCAGACGACCCATCGGGCGGCCAGGGCGAAGCAGACGACCCATCGGGCGGCCAGGGCGGTGAAGACCCCTCGGGCGGCCAGGGCGGTGAAGACCCCTCGGGCGGCCATGGCAGAGGCTCTGGAACAGACACTGGCACTGGCTCCGGCTCAGTAATAGCAGACACCGGCTCTGGAACAGCAGACACTGGCTCTGGAACAGACGGCACCGGCTCTGGCTCTAGAACAGCCACTGGCTCCAGCTCTGGAACAGACACTGGCACTGGCTCAGGAACAGGCATTAGCTCAGGAACAGACACCGGCTCAGGAACAGACACCAAAACTGTAACAGCCACAAGAACAGACACAAACACAGAAACAAACACTGGCTCTGGCGCTGGAACAGGCACTGGCTCTGGAACAGACATTGGCTCCAGCTCTGGAACAGGCACTGGCTCTGCCTCCGGCTCTGGAACAGGCGTTGGCTCTGCCTCCGGCTCTGGAACAGGCATTGGCTCTGCCTCCGGCTCTGGAACAGCAGACACTGGCTCCGGCTCTGGAACAGCAGACACGGGTATGTCCAGGATCCGAGCCAGACGCTCCAGATAGTCCAGGTCCAGGAAGGCAGACGGCACTGGCTCTGCCTCCGGCTCTGGAACGGGTACTGGCTCTGCCTTCGGCTCTGGAACGGGTACTGGCTCTGCCTCCGGCTCTGGAACGGGCATTGGCTCTGCCTCCGGCTCTGGAACGGGTACTGGCTCTGCCTCCGGCTCTGGAATGGGTACTGGCTCTGCCTTCGGCTCTGGAACGGGTACTGGCTCTGCCTCCGGCTCTGGAACGGGCATTGGCTCTGCCTCCGGCTCTGGAACCGGCACTGGCTCTGCCTCCGGCTCTGGAACCGGCACTGGCTCTGCCTCCGGCTCTGGAACAGCAGACACTGGCTCCGGCTCTGGGACCGGAGACACTGGCTCCGGCTCTGGAACAGCAGACACAGACATGTCCAGGATCCGAGCCAGACGCTCCAGATAGTCCAGGTCCATGAAGGCAGACGGAACGTGAACAGTCTCTGACTGGGCAGACGTGACGTGAACAGTCTCTCGCTGGGCAGACGTGACGTGAACAGTCTCTCGCTGGGCAGACGTGACGTGAACAGTCTCTCGCTGGGCAGACGTGACGTGAACAGTCTCTCGCTGGGCAGACGGAACATGAACAGTCTCTGACTGGGCAGACGCAACGTGAACAGTCTCTGACTGAGCAGACGGGACGTGAACAGTCTCTGACTGGGCAGACGGGCTGTGTCTCCTCCTTCTCCGGACCACTGGACTCGGGACCACCGGAACCGTGACCACCGGAACAGTGACCACCGGAAACGGGATCATCTCCCGACTACATCCTCCTCTGTGACCTCCACGGGTCCCGCGAAACTTGACCAACCGGGTCCCCTTAAAAAATTCCCTTCTCTCCCGCTCGGTGGCTGGGGAAGAGGTATTAAAAAACATACCGCTGGATCTTGAGTTGACGGATACGTTCTGTCACGACACACACGGGACAGAAGATCCAATTTGCAGCAGTTTATTAATATATGGGTAATCCAAATCGTAGTCTTCCAGGCAGGGGTCAAAATCCAAATAATCAAACTAAACATGAAAACAAACCACAAACCAACAAGAAAACCGACCAAGGAAGTGGTGACATCTAACAACGAATCCGTACACATACTAACACAGACAGGGAATATATACACAGATCTAACAAGACTAACAATGAACAGCTGGGAACAATGATGACGGGGAACAGCTGAGTGCAATGAACTGATGAGTGACAGTGACAGACAGAATGCTGGGAAATGAAGTCAATAGTGAAGGACACCGTGATAACGAGGACCTCTAGTGACAAACAAGGGAACACAACCAGACACTGTGACAGCTAGTCATTTGTCCTACATTAGTTATTGATTAGTTTTGCATGAATTATTAAACTTTTTCAGTAGTTCTCTGGGAAGCATTAAAAAAATAGTAGTTATTGATTAGTTAATAGTGAACTACCACTTTCATCTGTGTGCTATTACTTACTAATTCGTTATTAGTAAGTATTAGTTAATAGTAGTTACTAGATTGTTAATATTGTGTTATTCATTTGTTCCTGTGTAGTTATTCATTAACGAAGGAACCGTATTCTCAAGTGTTACCGATTTTTTTTCCTGTTGTTACTGTAAAACTGCTTCGTATAAAGCGCTATAGAAAGAAAGGTGACTTGACTTATACCTTAGAATCAACTAACAATTGATAGGGAGACATTAATTTAGTTTCTCAAAAAAATGTGTGCCTTTACACATTTGATTTTCAGTGCTCGTGCTGAACTCTGATAATGTGTGCTTCTAAAACACTTGCACCATTATTCATTACGTTTATTTATTTATTAAGCACTTTTACACAACTGACCATTGAACAAAGTGCTGTACAATATCTAAAACGCATAAAGACAACCATAAAAACACAACACTAAAACCACACTTAAAATAACAGCGAAATAAATCCCTCAGTTCTAATCTTCTATACCCCATTAAATGCTAATGCGAGGAGGTTTTCCTTAAGCTTGTGTTTAAAAACACTTAATGTGGGTGGCGATCTGAGAGAAAGAGGTAAATCATTGAGTTTAGGAGCTATCGCTACAAAAGCTCGATCTCCACTTCTCCGTTTAGTTCTAGGAGTCGTTAAAACCAGCTGACCTTAAAGACCGTTTTGGTTCGTATTTCTCAATCAAATTCACCAAATACAATTGAGGCATACCATGCAATGATTTTATAAACAAAAAAAAATTATTCTGTAATCGATCAGCAGCCATTGTAAAAAACTCAAAACTGGAGTAATATGGTCTCTCTTAGGAGTACCTGACAAAAGCCTCGCAGCAGCATTTGACCAGTTGTAAACGGTTAAGCAATGATTTATTTATGCTGACATATAGTGAGTTGCTGTAATCTAGTCTTGTAAATACAAAAGCATGAATGAGTTTTTCAAGATCACGTGTGGACAAAAATAGTTTCACCTTCGCTATTAATCTCGCTATTAATCTATTAATCTTAATCTCGCATAGAAGTTTTCCGGCTGTTTCCGGTTTCCGGTGAGAGTACGCTGTGCGCGTCTGGTTGCCGCTTCTCGCTGGAACTTTTTGTTTGTTTTGTTTTGTCTGTTTTGAACGCTGTGCTGTGTTTCGCGTCTACCGTGCCATCTCCTTCCCTGCTGAACTGGCGTTTGCTTTGACTTTATTGTTGTCACCTCCCTGTGGATCTTATTCTGGATACAACGCGGACACGGACAACTTTCAAACTCATCACTGGCATTCATCCAACTCACTCAGCTGCTGTTTGCCGATCTTCGCGCTAATCCACTGTACCTTCGACATAGGTGGCGGGTGAGTCTCCACTCTCTCGCTTATCTATCGTGGACAGTCTTTTGAATGGTTCGGTTACCCCCTGTCATTCAATTTATCTGAAAGGTCTTCATACTGTGTTGATTGTGCATAATTAGCGACGTGAGTGCTGCAAGAGAAGTGCGTTTCTCAACTGCCAGTGATGTCGTGTTGTTCCGCGGTCATGCATTCTACCCGCAACGTCCCAGTCTCTGCAGTCTCCGCACTGCTTGGTGTTTCAACTCTGGGCTTATTATTCAGCTGTGTCATACCCATGGCGCTTAACTATTCGCTACTCCAACTGCGTAGCCTGAAATCTCATCCTTGTCTCAATGCGACTACACACAGACTCTGCACGGAGCTCGCGATTGCTAGGCGACCGCGCTATGTCCATCGTTCCTGTCGCCACTACTTCTCATCGCGCTGCCCGTCGTCTTCCATTCCTTCCATCTGGTCGAACCGCTCGGATAACCGCAATTCTATGCTGCCGTCTTCTCACCGTGGAAAAGATCTTACCTCACTAAAAGCTGTTTCCTGTGATCTGTCTCTGACTAATCCACATTGACGCAATGACTGCGCGTTTCATCCTGCTGTTGCGCTGTTTAACTGTCGGTCTCTCACAGATAAGGCTACTGTTCTCTGCACACTACTAACTGAGAAAAACTTCGACTTACTGCTCCTCACTGAAACATGGCAAACCCCTAATGATTATTTCCACTTAAATCTCCTCACTCCCTCTGGATACAGCTACCTGGCCTAACCTCGTTTGACATCAAGGGGTGGTGGTCTGGCTGCTGTTTACCGCAACAGCATTCCAGTCAAAACTATTGACTTTCATGTGACTTTAACCTTTGAATATTTAATTCTTAAAGTTTCTAGTACATCTCCAATGCTCTTGATTCTCCTGTATCGTCCACCTAAATCTATGTCAAATTTCTTCAGTGAACTGCATGAACTGTTAACCCTTTCCTCTGTCTTATCTCAATGTGTTATTTTACTTTGTGATTTCAATATACATGTTAATACTGATTGTGCAGAATCACGCGAACTCTTGTCAGTGTTTGAATGTTTCAACCTTGTACAACATGTCGATTTTGCTACACACTCAAAAGGTCACACACTTGATCTCGTCTGCACTACTGGTTTGCATAATGTTTCCGTGCACAGTTCTCAGATCGGACTGTCTGATCACCTCCTCGTTGAACTAAAATGTGAAATGCCTCTTCCCCGCCTTAGGATGAAATCCATTATAACCTACCGTAACGTCAATTCTGTTGATCCACTACTATTTTCTGAATCTGTACAAACTCATCTCTCTGACATTACTGAACACACAAGCTCCCTCGATATCCTTACCAAATATAATGCCTGTATCTCCACTGCCCTCAATATTCACGCTCCTCTTAAAAGTAGATTTGTGCCTTCTACATTCTACACACACATCTCCCTGGTTTACCCCTGCACTTCGCAATTTAAAAACAGCTGGTCGTTGTCTTGAACGCCTTTACAGGAAAACTGGTTTAACTGTTCACCTCACTGCTTACAATGACCATATTCAGTTATACAAATCTGCTATAAACACTGCACGTTCTAGTTACTACTCTACCCTTATTAACAATGCATCCTCTCGACCAAAAACACTGTTTTGTATAGTCAATAAACTCACTAACCCTCCTGCACCTGTCATGAGTAACTCAGCAGACCTCTGCGAGTCATTCCTGCACTTCTTTCAAAATAAAACTGATAGTATTTATAACCTCTTCCCATCCATGATCTCTACTGTTCCCATACAAGACTTCCAAACCACTTCTACACCTGGTACTCTCACTGATTTTGCCCCTCCAACCCCTGCTTATATCTCTGAGCTAATCAATAAAGCAAATGCTTCTTCCTGTCATCTTGATCCTGCTCCTACTACTTTACTTAAAAAATGTGCACCCGTTATTTCACCATCGATTTCACTTCTCATCTCCCAACTTCTAAGCACTGGTGTTGTTCCTCTGGAACTAAAAACTGCCGCCGTCACTCCTGTCCTAAAAAAACCTGGCCTCGACCCCTCTGACATGGCCAACTACAGACCAATCTCTAATCTACCATTTCTTTCCAAACTGCTTGAGAAAGTGGTTGCTGCTCAACTTCAAACTCATTTGTCATCCAACAACCTCTATGAATGTTTTCAATCTGGCTTTCGCACACTCCACAGCACTGAGACAGCACTTCTTAGGGTTGTCAATGATCTCCTTGTGGCAACTGACTCCGGCTCCACCAGTATTCTAATTCTTCTAGACATTTCCTCTGCATTCGATACAATTTCTCATAGTATTCTCATCTCACGTCTCTCTGCTCTTGGTATTTCCGGAACTGCCCTATCCTGGTTCACCTCCTACCTGTCTGATCGCCAGCATTACATCTCCATCCGCCAGGCTAAGTCCACTACTGCCTCTGTCCCGCACGGTGTTCCCCAGGGTTCTGTTCTTGGGCCTCTTCTCTTCATCATCTACATGCTCCCATTAGGTAACATCATCCGTCATCATGGCTTCAAATTCCACTGCTATGCAGATGACACCCAACTATACATCCATTCACAACGCAATGCTCCTTTCCCAACGCTTTCCATATCAGCTTGTATTGATGAAATAAATGCATGGATGACCAGGAATTTTCTCAAACTTAACACAGATAAAACAGATCTACTTCTCATTGGTTCACCTAAAACTACATCCCGTGTCTGTGTTGACAATGTCATTATTGCTGGAGTCTTGGTTCAACCTTCCACCACTGTCAAAAACCTGGGTATAATCTTTGATTCCTCACTTTCCTTCCTTCCTCACATCTCCTCGCTCACTAAGTCTGCCTTCTTCCAACTTCGTAATATTGCACGCTTACGTCCATTTCTTAATATCATTGATGCTGAGACTCTAGTTCACGCTTTCATCACCTCGCGGCTTGACTATTGCAATTCTCTTTTCTATGGCTTACCCAATTCATCATTAAATAAAATCCAATATATCCAGAACTCTGCCGCCAGAGTCCTCACTGCATTCAATACAAGATACTCCTTATTACATTCAAAGCTCTTCATGGTCTTGCCCCCAACTATATTTCTGATCTCATCCATACCTACTCCCCTGTCCGCACACTTAGATCTTCCGATAGCGGTCTGTTGACGATCCCACGGCACAAACTGTCATCGTTTGGTGGAAGGGCATTTTGTACCGCTGCCCCAACTCTCTGGAATTCTATTCCCAAACATATCCGTGACCTCTCATCACTACACGACTTTAAAAAACACATTAAAACACATCTTTTTGTCACTTGTTTCCCTGACCTCTGACTCTAGGTCCTGATTTCTATATGTACCTCTTTCTCTTATGTTACCCTTCACTGTTTATATGTATCGTTTCTATGTCATGTTTCCATGTCATGTGTATTTGTACTCATTGTAAAGCGACCTTGTGTTTTCTGAAATAAAAGTGAAAGGGGATTCCATGCTTGCAAAACATTGACCCAAAGGGTAACAAATACAAAGAAAACATAATTGGGCCGAGAATGGACCCCTGTGGAACCCCACTGAGCACAGAGACAGGTTGTGAATGATCTTGACCAACATTTACAGAAAAAGTTCTGTTTAAAAGAAAAGACTTAAACCATGGAAGCGCTGTATGCTTCAAAACCACCTTCTCCAAAACCTTTGATGAAAAAAAGGTGACTTTGAAATTGGCCGATAATTTGATACAACAGCAGGGTCAAAATGTGTGTGTTTTTTCAAAAGAGGCTGAACAAGAGCATGTTTAAACTGATTAGGGGATACTCCTGTTAAAAGACTATTATTTATAATAGATAGGATACTAGAACAAAGAACAACAAATGCTTCCTTTACTAATCTCTCTGGAATAATATCTAATAAACAGTCAGTTGGTTTTGACCGCTTGATTACCTCGGCTAGTGACTGCAAGGAGATCATTTCATTAAATGGTCAAAACTAACAAATGGTGGCCGGACAACTAAAGGATCAAACAAACTATTCTCAAAAGTGCCAGCTTTACATCAGATAGCCTCCCACAGATCTTGACTAGAACAAAATAATTGAATTTTTTGGACATTGTTTTGGCTCAGGAAAGCTGTCATTCGCTGCTCATAAATAACTCTATGATGCCGTACACGCGATTCACTCGTTCATGCTACGAGTAGGCTAATGGTTGAGACAGGAATTTTGCCAATAGCTGCTGCAAGCATTTTGTAATCAACCAATTGTGTGTGAGAATTACAGAGAGGTGTTAAAGCGATGCAAATATGCATACTCATAACGAAGTATTAGACCATAAGCACATCATAATGAAACTAAAGCCACATTTAGAAATATTGGCTGAATGAAAAGGAAGACATATGGTCCATTGAGCCAAACTAACCATGTGACATGTAAATGATAACATGACATGCCCTCTGTTTTACTGTCACATACATGTGTTATGTAATGCAGTTTTTTGGCGAGGTACCAGAGAACCAGGTGGACATTATTGTGTTGAACTTGACGGTGACGGATAAAGACCAGCCCAACACTGGAGCGTGGAGCACTATCTACAGGATAACAGCGGGTGACCCCGCGGCTCATTTCTCTGTGCACACTGACCCGGTTTCTAATGAAGGCCTGCTGACTGTCATCAAGGTGAGGGAAATACTGCACATTTACCAACATTTCAAAGAACACACTGGTGACAGATAAAACATTATGACACCAATCGGTCAAATCAGTCTGATAAAATGATAAGCTAAAGGGATATTATTAATATTCATTGCATTCATAATATTTACGAGTGTAGTTCTAGCGCACATTGATTTAAACATTTTTTTGACAAGCACTGACCTGCAAAATATCAGATTAATTGCAAAAAATTTGTGTTAGGGTTAGTTTTTACATTACAGCTGTTTTAATTTGAGTTTTTGAGTGGTTTCTTGTGGATTGAGTGCACAAACATGCATCAGTAAATGGGTGAAACACACATTAATGCTACATCGTAACATTGACTTTTACTATTTCACACTTGAGATTTCATGATAATTCAATTCAGGCATACAAAGCCTGATCTCATTTTAATCATCATGTTTTACTTCAGAAACATGCCAAACAGCATGTGAGATTTTTAAATCAACAAAAATTATATACAGCAAAAATTATGTATATATTATATGTATATAAGTTATTAAGCGCATATCGTTGAAACCCTATTGTAATTGTTACATATTCCAAGGATCAGCATTCTCCCCTAAAAGTGATCGGGCAGACCAACCCGTAAGTCGTAGAGCCTTGAAACTTTGTGGGCTGGTAGTACTCACACCACCTACAACGTCACCAAAGCCCGCCCCGATCTGCCTGACGGGGGCGCTACAGTGGTCAAAAGTACAAAATCGCTCATAACTCCTAAACCGTCAGATTCAATTGTTTTTGAAAAACCTACTTTTGCGAACTAGTCCTAGGTTTTTGGCCCGATTGGAACCAAACCAGCTCAGCGAGATTCACTGGAGTCTGGTAGTCAATACTTATCAAAAAAAAGTTAAAATTTCAATTCACGTTCCCTAAGGGCCAGCAAAACTTATGAAAGTGGGAGGAGCCATTTTTACTAAAATGGCTATAACTCGTGAACGGAATGAGATATTTTCACCAAACTCGGCACGCAAATGTAAGACCTCATTCTGTGGTCGTGTGAAAAGCACACATGATCCAAGGTGCCAATACTGATCTTGAGGACAATTGCGTATCTCGAAAAACGCGGCCGGTGGGAGCCAATGAAATTTGAGCAGCTATCAGACAGATTAACGGAGGCCGATCGGAAATGACTGAAAAATGGTCCAAGTAGACCTTCACAAAATTAGGTGTGCATATGTGTCATACTGTATGATTCTAAAGAAGCATGCAAACTTTTATGGAGATTAGACAATAGGTGGCACTATAACTGTTAAAATGCTTTAAAAAACACATATTTCCTATGGTAAATTGTCTATATTGGCTGTAAATGGTCTTTTCCATCTATAATCTAAGTGGTTACATGCTTGCTAAATAAAACATAGAACTTTTTTTACGCAAGTGCTTAAAAGCCTCAAAGCGCTTGAACCCTGATAATTGCTGCTCAAAGCTATATTTTTTTAAAATATATTTTAAAATTAAACAGAATATTGATAGTATAGAGGTAAAATGTATTTATATAAATATATTTTCTACAAGTTTGCTTACTTATATTAACTTTTTTAAAATAAATTTTCCAAGTAAATATATTTCTGTTCAAAATATGTTTAAAAAAAATACATTTTACATTCACAATGTATTTTCTCACCGCTTGAAGTAAATATTCTAATACATTTTGGTATTTGATGGTTAACTAAAAATAACTCAAATTAAATTCGAAAAATATTTTTTGTTTATAAGCTGTGCTGTTTCAATGCAATTACTAAAAAAAAACTTTGATATTTATTTCCTTGTTAATTGTAGATCAAATATTGGTGTGACAAATTCATCACCTTCTGGCCAAAAATCACTGTTTTATATCTAAAGTATGTTTTACATTTAACTAATTTGTACAGAAGAAACGAGTATTTGCAGGCAGGTGATTTATTTTTTATATATATTTTTTTTTTTCTTTGATAATTTGTCAAAACAAAAGACCACTGAAGAGTTTTAGTATTTAGTTATAATTGTATTATATTTTCATTTGCTTGTCAGCCTTACGCAGAAATGTCTTTTGTTTGGCCGAATCCAAAGCGATTTACAAATGAGGAGAACAATAGAAGCAGTGAAACTAACAATAGGACAACAATATGCAAGTGCTGTGACCCTTCCCAGTTTAATCAAATGCAGTATACATATACAAAATTAAATAATAATAAAAAAGATATAGAGTAGAGGAGAAGAGAAAAGAAAGTTTTAGTATTAATAGATCAATTGTTGATGAAAAAGATGCGTCTTCAGCCGTTTCTTGAGAATGGCCACGGACTCAGAGCTCGGGTTGAGTTGGGCAGATCATTCCTCCAGCAGGAACAGTCCAGGTGAAGGTGTGTGAACGAGATTCTGTGGCTCTTTGAGACGATGCACCACAAGACGACGTTCACTTGCAGAACACAAGCTTCTGGATGGCACTTAAGTCTGAAGTAATGAGTTTAGGTAAAAGGGAGCAGTGCCAGTGGTTGTTCTGTAGGCAAACGTCAGTGCCTTGAATCTGATGCGAGCGACTGTTGGCAACCAGTGCAGGTTTGTGAGGAGAGGAGTGACGTGTGCTCTCTACGGCTCGATAAAGACACTAGCTACAGCAACTCACAAAGGCACTGTGTTTTTCCTGAAGGACTACAGATTTACAAAACACACTTGCCAGAGGGCGCCCTCGCGCTGAAACAACACAAGCGAGACTCAGAGAAGTTATAGACCATATAAAATCCATTATATGGACAATGGCATCCAGATATTCCTGTAGCTGAATGAAGTCCAGATAGAGACACTAGAGACACTGACTGATGAAACGTGTTGAAGATAATAAACACACAATTGAAACAAGCATCACGCGCTGTGCGTAGGGCACCAAGTGCCGAGGTGGCACCAAAAATAGCCTAATGAAAAATCAATCATCATATCATAGTCATAATAATTATAATGCCGATATTATTTCAGTATAGAAATATTATTAGGCACTTTTTAGGGATGTATGTAACAAAACAGGCAGAACAAGAGTAGCCTATTTAATTGCTCTAGAAAGTAACGATGGTGCCGCCGCCGCCTCAGTGGTCCGTTGGATTGCATGTTAAAAAGTTAAAGTAACTGGCAAAAATAAACGGGTTTTATTCTCGGGGGGGTGGAGGGGGAGGTTATCATAAAGAAATTATGCTTAGGGCCCCAAAATGGCTAGCAGCAGTACTGGAAACAAGATATGGTTTATCTGTGTTCTTCAAGCCATCTCGAGTATTTTCATAAGAATAAAGTATATTTATAATACAATGTTAATCGACATGGCCTCCTGTCTCATAGAATTCTATAAAATGTATATTTTTTGAGTCATACATAAGCCACATCAGATCACAGATGGAAGTTATTTCAAACACTCAAATTACTTTATATATTGAGTTTGGTGCAAAGTATGGTATCAATCCTGTTAATTGCTGTGTTTTGATGCTATGCTAAGCTAACATACTAGCTAGCCCAGTTGCCAGGAGCAATTTTATTTTATGACTAAACAAGATTTGTGTTTTAAGAAGTGCATTGAAGGCAAAGAAGGTGAGGTGAGAAGTTTGTTAAAACAGTGTAAATAGAAGGGCTTCAGTAAAAATAAAAATAATGAAAGGGGTGCAAGGTGACATAAATGTTAAATAAACATACAAAGCTTTCATGGATAGACTACTCTAGAATATCATGGACTTCCCCAACTAAACCTAAACTAATGAACCTTTACTGAATAGTAAAAACCATAGTTTGTTTTCTTTTAATGCGGCTCATGCTGTCTTCAGTGGTCAATGGAAATCTCAGTTCATTATTCTTAATAACTTTATTTAGTAATACCGAACATTTCAGCTTGCCGACTTACAGGTATTTTATCTTTAACAAAATGCTATTTTAACTTTCTATTAGCCAAAGATGATTCTGAAAGAAAACGTGATGGGATTTACTGTTGCTATAGTAACTAAAGCAAACTTTCACGCACATCTAATTGAAAGATAAAGCGCAAGCTCTTATTTCTTAGTATCTGTTATTTTAGTGTACAGGGGTAATGTAGGTATAATGTATTAAAAGGACAATCTTTGTTGTTAATCTGAATCGTGCGCATGCATTTTAGACACATTATGTTCTTGCTCCATCCATGCAACAAATGTGAAATACATAAACCTCTCTCACTTTTGCGGATGTGCCAGTGGTTTTAGCCCTCCGTTCCAGAAGTTGCCGACCCCTGGCTGACACAAAGACAAGAACAAGAGCACATGGTCAGGAATTACTCAAACCATGTGCTCAGATACACTGTTCAAAACCATGAGTGTCACGTCACCGCTGATTAGAAATTAACTCACAGAAGTGTGAGAACTGTGGAAAAAATAGAATAGAATAGAATAGAATATTCAGAATTTTACATTAACACAGAGTACATTGCTGGTTTTAATTAATTTGATGTAGATTCATTTAACAAATAGCAATAAAAATCTTTATTTCCCATCTTTGTTTCAGCCCATTGACTACGAGATCAACAGATCGTTGGTGCTGACAGTGGTGGCAGTAAATGAGATTCCTCTAGATAAAGGCATCCGTCTCCCCCGTCAGTCCACAGCCACCGTCTCCATCCGCATCACAGATGTCAACGAGAGCCCTTATTTCCAGCCCAACCCTATGCTCCTGGAACTGCAGGAGGGCTTGCAGGCCGAGTCTGTGATCGCAACCTTCACTGCTCAGGATCCAGACCGCTTCATGCAGCAGAGCCTCAGGTGACGCAAACATCTGTCGTGAACATGTTAATCAGAGCAGAAGTTACACATGAGTTTGAGGATGAGCCACAGAGTAGAGTTCAAATCAAGGAGACAGGAGAGGCAATCAAGAACTTTACACCTCCTTCAAGAGATTCTTGGGTTATAGCTGTGCTGTTCCAAAAGCTCTTCGACCAATCAGATTCAAGGAGCAAAAAAATGAACAGAATAAATATATATTTTATCTAAATCTTTTAGTATATCTTAACATTGTTGCTCTCTCCTTAGGTACAGCACGCTGTCTGACCCTGCAAACTGGCTGAGAATTGATCCCGTGAATGGACACATCACAACCATTGGTGTTTTAGACAGAGAGTCTCCATTTGTGCAAGACAATATCTACACGGCTATGTTCCTTGTCACTGACAGCGGTATGTTTTCTGTCGGAGAAAATAATTATATTTGTTTTCTTTTATTCTTGCTCCTTTTTTTATAAAAAACTCCATTTACTGCAGGCATATACAGTGTGAGTTCAGACACTCGGAAGGCCATGAGCCCTTGTGTTTGTGTATTTCCTCATTTCTGTCATGTTCAATGTCGTGTATGACATGGAATAGGGAGAGCCAATACACTGGATGAATTCGTGCAGGGCAACCACCCAGTAGAGCATTACAATAATCTAGCCTTGATGTCATGAACGCATGAAGCAATTGTTCTGCATTTTTCATTGAGAGCATATGACGTTATTTAGATATATTTTTTAGATGGAAAAATGCGGTTTTACAGATACTATTCACGTGACTTTCAAATGATTGCTATCAAAGAGCACACCCAGGTTCCTAACCGACGACGAGGGCTTGACAGAGCAGCCATCAAGTGTTAGACAGTATTCTAGGTTATTACGTGTGGAAGTTTTTTGTCCAATAATTAGAATCTCTGTTTTTTCAGAATTAAGTAGTAGGAAATTACTAGTCATCCAGTTTTTTATATCAGCTATGCATTCCGTTAATTTTGTGGATTGGTAAGTTTCGTCAGGGCTTGAAGAAATATAGAGCTGAGTATCATCAGCATAACAGTGAAAACTAATGCCATGCTTCCTAATGATATCTCCTAACGGTAGCACGTACAGAGTGAACAGCAACGGTCCCAGTACTGAGCCTTGTGGTACACCATACTGAACTTTTGACCGATAAGACATCTCTTCATTTACTGCTACAAACTGATAACGGTCATATAAGTATGATTTAAACCATGCTAATGCAATTCCACTAATGCCAACATAATTTTCGAGTCTATTTAAAAGAATGTTGTGGTCAATAGTATCAAATGCAGCACTAAGATCGAGTAACACCAATAGAGAGATACAACCACGATCGGATGATAAGAGCAAATCATTTGTGACTCTAATGAGAGCTGTCTCAGTACTATGATACGGTCTAAATCCTGATTGAAAATTCTCACAGATACCATTTCTTTCTAAAAAGGAACATAGTTGTGAGGATACTGCCTTTTCTAGTATCTTTGCCTTTTCTAGTATCTTTCTAGTATCTTTTGACAGTATCAAGTTAATTTGCGAATCTTGAAAACTTGACTCAAGCATCTGACCCACAGTCTTTGAGCAAATATGTAGCAGTCTAGCCAATCGAGCTGTGAGTTGAAAAGAGAGCCAACTATACCATGCACATATTCCATGTTGTACAACAAAACATGATCAATAGCACAAAAAAACTGAAATCAATAGCAAGATCTGTTTGTTTGTGATTGTTGTCTCCTGAGAAAATAAAATCAATGTTGTACCTTAAAACAAACATAATCTATATGTGCACTTCATGATAAAGCAGCATCCACATAGACACCCAAGTATTTATAAGAGGACACTTGTTCAATTGGTATGTTATTTACATTCACTGGTGTTATATACAAATTCACTGGAAGACCAAAAATAATTTACTTTTTCTTCTTTTCATTTATAATAAGTGAATTCCTTTCACACCACTCCGCTCCACTAATCTATCCATACAACACTGATAAATACTTTAATATTCTTCGATACCTAATAAAGACCCAAAGTCTCAATTGAAAACTTCAAAAATATATATATATATATATATATATATATATATATATATATACATATATACATATATGCGCGTTTATGGTATCGGTTTTACAGTCATCCAAATAAAGTGTGAAAAGGAAAGGTGAGCTTACACCGATTTACATTGGTTCATATGTCCAACATCAATTGCTAGGCCTCTGGATGTTGCAGCACGTGAACGGCTGCCACTGTACATAAACAACCACCACTATAACACATCCAAAGTCCTTGGGCAGTAGGGTGCTGAGTCAATATTTGTAACTGTATCATTCTCAAAATTATTCATATCTGGATACGGATAAAACCGGAAGTGGGCCGGGCTTTAAACAGGTGTTGAGAAGATCATTTTAAATGTAATTCTGTTTCCTTCAACGTTATGATTTAACAAATATGCCTATAATATACAATAATTTTTAACTCAATGTTATAATTTTATTATAATTATTACATTGATTTAAATCTGTTATCCAGCACAGGGGTTTTCAAACCTGTCGTGGAGCACCCCCAGCACTACACATTTTGAATGTCTCCCTTATCTGACACAACCACTTTAGGTGTTGATGAGTTGAATCAGGTGTTTAAGATGAGGAAGACCCAAAAAATGTGTAGGGTTTGGGGTGCTCCAAGACAGGTTTGAAAACCCCTGATCCAGCAAACACAAGGAGTGACTGTGCCTGCCAAATATGTGTCAGTAAAATGCCTTATTCTGCTTTACGAATAAGGTATTTGGCTTCGGGTACATACCTACTGGGCAGGTAGAAAGGTCTCAGCGTCAGGAACAAGATCTCAATGTCTTTGTCACAAATCCTCCCATTTACTTTATACTGACGACACAACAGATCATTCATATAGACACAGATCCCACCACTTTTGCTTTTACAAGAGTTTCGATCTCTGTCCACTCTTACCATAGTCAAGCCTTAGATTTCACAGGCTGCTACTGAAGAATGTAACCAGGCTTCTCTCAAACATAACAGCCATGTCTCTCAAAGTCTCAACAGTACCTTGTGTTAGCTCGGATCTCGTCTTCTTTGTTCTTTATTGACCAGTGTTAATAAAATGTCCCAGTGTCACACACAGTAGAGGAAGCAGACGTTCACCGAATCCTCGGGCAGCAAGGCGCCCTTCTGGGAAAGCAGCAAGAGGAAATCACCGCCTCTCACCGTGCTTTCTCTGAGCTGTCTCTCCAGTTAACCCAGCTCACAGAACTGCTTGATCGGTTCCAGATCAACCCTCCAGCACCGCAGGCCCAGGCTGCAATTATAAACTTAGAGTCGCTTTGTTACGGCTCCCATCCTAGCTACTCCCGATCCGTCTTACTGGCTGTTAAGGGGGCGCTGGAGGAGTGACGTCACTGGTTAGAGGGCATGGAGGTCCCTTTTATCATTTGGACCAATCATAAGAACTTAGAATACAATTGCACCACTAAACGGCTAAGTTCTCGACAGGCTCGCTGGGCACTGTTTTTTCGGTCGTTTCAATTGTAACATCTCCTACTGCCTGGGGTCCAAGGGTGGTAAGCCCAACACACTTTCGCGGATCTTTGAAGCTGAACCTGAATCCATCCTCCCTCTTACCATTCTGCCTCCCGATCAGGCAGTCCGCACTGCACTGCGCAACGTCACAGTTCCTGCGGGTGCCCTGAGAGTCTGTGGTTCCGAATTGGTCCGAACTAGCATCCTACAGTGAGGCCATTCATTCATACTACCTTGCCACTCAGAAGCAACTCGTACTTGCAGTTTAATCAAGAAGCAGTTTTGGTGGCCATCCATGGCGCGGAACTTTTGTCGGTTTGTGTCGGCCTGTCTGGTTTGTGCTACGGGCCCCGTCGAGGCCCTGGTCACACATAGCTGGACTTCGTCATAGGCCTACCCCCGTCTATCGGCAACATGGTAGTCCTCACTGTGGTGGACAGGTTCTCGAAGGCGGCCCATTTTATTTTCCCAAACTGACATCAGCGAGGGAGACAGCGACTGTTGTCTTAGATCATGTTTTCTTTCATGGCCTCCCGGTGAACGTGGTCTCTGACAGGGGCAGAGTTTTGGGCAGAGTTCTGTCGACAGCTGTGTGGCGTCCACGGAACCGTCGTCTTGGAGTTTCAGATTAACCATGGTCGAGTACGCACATAATTCCCTCCTGGTCTCGTCTATGGATTTGTCTCCCTTCCAGTGCTGTTTAGGCTACCAGCCACCATTATTCTCCTCCCAAGAATCTGACGCCGACGCCCTGTCACAGTTCAGGGTTCACAGTTCACCGGCCTTCCCTGTTATCTGTGTTGTCCTGTCACTTTCTGTAGCTTGTGACCGGGTGTGTGGAGATCACGTGCTGATTGCCCTCACCTGCCGCTCGTTCCCTTATATTCTCTTCTGTGTCTGCCCCTTGTTGTCAGTAGATTTTTCTGTGCCTCGTCTCATGTTCTGTGGGTTCTATGCTGTGTTTTTTTGTTTTACCTCTGTTTTGCTGCTGTGTCCAGGACGCCTAGACGAGAGGTTTGACAGCTGGCTGTGCTCTTCCTGTTCTCTGTCTCTTCTCATTTCTCGTCCTGTTGGGCATTGTACCTGAGGTGGTGACCACAGCTTGTTTCCGCATGTGTCTGTACGGGTGGCTCTGAAGCTCTCACACATTCCTTTTCTCATGTGTGTGTGTCACTACACTTTGGATGTTGTGTTGCACGAACTCTCTGCTTTTGAGTCATCCATTCACGTTTTCTGACAGCTGTACACAATAGCAGGACAAATGTCCCCAACATGCCAATCCATCTACCTCACCACATGTCTGCTGTGTTTTCAGCAAAAAAAGCAATAAATATGCATATATCCATAAATTCAGTTGTGCAGAAAAACATTTCCTCCGCTCACAAAGAAACAAAAGAAAAGACAAACAAAATAAACGGCAAACCAAAAACAAAAGAAACCATAAACAAAATGAGATGGGCCGACTGGACGCGGTTCACAGTCGTGCCATGCACCGTGATGACATTTTATCTTGACTTTGTTGCCGATACCAAGTCTGCGATCGCTGACAGGTATTCTATATTTCTATTCTATGTATTGGGACAAGGCGCCAGGTAAGTTCAAGGTTGACAGTAACACAACAGTAAATCCACAACAGCAAATCCAAACCTTGTAAAACAGACAGGATCATACATAGAGAATCAGCCCAAAATGGTAAATCCAAAACGTTTAGAACATGCAGGGTCAAAACACAGGTAAACATTTTAAAACCAGGCATCCAAACTTAAGTTGTGAGGCAAATAATCCATTAAAACAAGGCAAGCAAGATCATAGACAAGAATGCAATAACACAGGAAAACTGTTTAGAGATGTCACCAATGGCAAACACAACGTTGCTGTCACGTATGTTCAGTTAGTGTCAACTTCATAGACTTCTAGTTTGTTTGTCTTCAGTCACATGTTTCCTTTGTTCTATTTTCCCACCACTCATCAGTCACCATGGACACTAATCCTCCACCACAGCTGCCCATCATTTAGTTAGTTATCTCTGTGTATTTAGTTCCTCTGTTTTCAGTCTTCAGTGTTGGTCGTTGTTTGTGTATGTTTGTAGCAGTACACACTGTTACGCCAGTTCGTCTTTAGTTTTATTAAACTACGTTGATGATTTGATCTTGCCTTCAGTCCTTCATCCTCATCTTCATCTTGTGACAGTTGCACTGCAGTGCTTAAATAGTATCTGATTGATGAACAGATTAGAAACAGGTGTGTTTAATGTTCAGGACAGGGAGTCCTCTGGTAACCATAGACTGTAAAAAAAATGGACAAAGCGTCTGTGACATCACCCATAGACTTTCTGAATAACGGTTTTGAGGCCGTTTATGGGGGTATGGGCGGCACTATCTTTGAAAGTCTTGGGAAATCCTAACCCCGCCCACCTTCTGGCCAATCCATATATGGGTAAAAGGGCGGGCTCTGTGTGAGACTGAGCCGGCCGGTGGACGCGCCTCTTCAGCCAAGCAGCGGCAGCCTCAGCTATCAAGATTCAAGATTCAAGATTCAAGATGTTTATTTGTCATATGCACAGATTTACACCATGCAATGAAATTCTTAAGTTGCAAAAGTTTCCCACAATATAAAATGTACACAATATACACACAATATATTTAAAAGATGCAAGTGTAGAATTGCATTCGGCAGAGAGACATTAAAAGCATCATAAAAAGCATATACATTGAACAATGCAAACATTCACAGTGTAGTGCAAACAGTGATTAAAGTGCGAGTATGGAGTTGTCAAAAGACTGAGTCATTCAACAGCCTGATGGCCTGTGGATAAAAACTGTTTTTAAGTCTGGATGTTCTGGCTTTCATGCTCCTATAGCGTATGCCAGAAGGTAACAATGTGAACAGTATATGCTGAGGGTGTGTAGTGTCTCTGATAATGTTATGTGCCCTCTTAGTTACCCGGGTTTTGTAAATGTCCTGAAGTGATGGAAAAGCTGTTCCACAGATGTATTGTGCAGTTTTAATCACACGCTTGAGAGCTTTCCTTTCCTGTACTGTGCAGTTCCCAAACCACACTGTGATGGAATTAGTCAGGATGCTCTCCACTGTACATCTATAGAAATTGCTAAGGAGTTTGGTGGACAGACCAAATTTCCTCAGCTTTCTTATAAATTACAGCCGTTGTTGAGACTTTCTGACAATGTGCTGGGTGTTGTGAGACCAGGAGAGGTCCTCAATGATGTGGGTGCCGAGGAATTTAAATGTTTTCACCCTCTCTACCTGTGCTTCACCGATGTAAAGTGGGCCGTGCTGATCATCTCTCCTCCTCCTCGGGTCGATAATCATCTCCTTAGTTTTCTCTGCATTTAAGGAGAGATTATTTGTGTGGCACCAGGACACCAGCTGAGCCACCTCCTCCCTATAGTCTGTCTCAGCCCCACCAGTGATCAGGCCGATGACTGTTGTATCATCCGCAAACTTGATGATGGTGGTATTACGCTGAGTGGGGGCACAGTCATAAGTGAAGAGGGTGTAGAGCAGAGGGCTCAGCACACAGCCCTGGGGTGTCCCTGTGCTCACCATCCTTGTACCTGATGTCTGGGTACCAACTCTGACTGTCTGGGGTCTGTCTGTAAGAAAGTCCAGGACCCAGCTGCAGAGAGAAGGTGCCAGTCCAAGGATGAGGAGCTTCTCAGCCAGCTTGGTTGGGAGGACCGTGTTGAATGCTGAGCTGTAATCGATAAAGAGCATTCGAACATATGTATCCTTGTTCTCCAGATGTGTGAGGGCTGTGTGGATGGCAGTGTTTACTGCATCATCAATGGATCGGTTCCGACGATACGCAAACTGTAAGGGGTCCAATGTGTCTGGAATGGTCTTTTTAATGGTCTATCTGTAACGTTATAAGATCAACTGGCAGACTAGGCTAATTTTTACAGTCTATGGCTACTACATTCACTGCAAAGCTGCTGAAGAGTACAACCCATCTGAATTTGCTTGTAAGTTGTGGTTGTAACGTGAAGTTCATGTATGTCTCTTAAAGGCATGTTCAGACACCTTATAGTTATGTATCCTGCAAGGTACTATCCGGGTATACTCATGTGAACAGTTAACAAGTTAGTACTACAACGAATGAACAGAGTTGTATTTGCAACTTCTAGGTAAAATAAGCTAACGTTAGCAGCTAACTGTTAACGTTAACGTTATGTTACCCCATTTACGGTAAACTATAGAGTAAGTTAGACAGGTACTCCAACTCACTACAGATATATTGATCTTTGGCTTTATTTTTTAGTGATTAACGTTGCCCATCTCTATACTCATTTTATTATTCATAATGTAGTTATCCTATGAAACGTGTTACATTTATTCATTTGGCAGACGCATTTACAGTATTTCAAACGTCAGTTATAACCATAGGTAAAGTACCTCGGACGCTAACTTATCTGAGGCGATTTAATGCTAACTGTTGCAGTGCCACTGCCCACAAACATTGATGCTAAATAGTGCTAACTATGTGAAATAGTAGTGGAATGTCACTTACCGGAAAAAATGGAGCGAAGTACTCCTACAGTGTCGGTTAGTGCAGTTTATAGCAGAGCAACCCATTTTATGTACGATATTTCAATACAAATGTTCAGAAAGGATACAGAGGTGGTATGATGTGTTGTGTCAGATCATGGCCGAGACGTCAAATTTCAAGAATTCCACTCGGCGCAGCCCGTTATCAGCTGTCAATCAAAGTTAACCACACCCTTATTTGTCATACATTTTATATCTAAATACGATCTAAACTAACGAGTTAGAAAAAAATTCACCCCCCTCACAGTTGTCAGGCACTCGGAACCTATCGAAAAATACAATAAAAGTCCATGGGACCAACCTGTAAAAACATGAATTTATGCTGTGAAAACGGACATTTTAACATGGGGTCTATGGACATTTGCTCCCTTTTGGGACCTGCCCCTAGCGGATTTTCGATGTATTGCAGTTTTTCGCACTTCCGGGTAGGCTTCATTTTTCAGATTAGAATGTTGCCGCTTGCTGGTAACACACTGGGATAGTGTCCCAGGAGGTGAGCATAACAATAATGATTCTGTTTGGTCTCCAGGGATTCCTCCGGCCAGCAGCACCGGTACTCTGCAAATCCTTCTTCTGGATGTCAATGATAATGCTCCTGAGGTTTTCCCACCAGAGACGGTGATGTGTGAAAAACCTGAGAACAACGGCATTAACATCACAGCGTTGGATGCAGACATTGACCCCAACACTGGACCTTTCTCCTTTGAGCTCCCCTTACAACCTATTGATGTTAGGAAGAACTGGACAATCACACGTCTCAGTGGTGAGAAAATACACACACACACACACACACACACAGAAAACAACATCTCATCGGCCTCCTGAACTGTCTACACCATACATGAGTAATTCGATTTTCATTACAATGGTCATTAGCCGTCTACACTGGAAGCACACAATGTATCACAAAACACCTTCAGTAGATTCCACAATCTTTTTTAGATGTATTGCACAGTTAATACATATTTTTCAATACACCATTTGATTGCTATGCATTTTATATTTAAATCTATATTTGAAAGTTTCATCAAAGCTTGTGATGTTTCTAATCTTTGAGACCATTGAGAGGAGAAAAGTAAAATTGCTCTCCAAAGCAATTAATGTTAATACTAAAAGGCTTACTAAACAGTTACCTGGAGCTGCAAAGGGTGTGCTGGTCTGTGGAAAAGTTCAGCGGAAAATAGTTTTAAAATGATAATGACAAAATAACTAAGTTGTTATGAATTTGATATGTAATAAAAAGTTCAATCCCAATTACTTAATTCTATTGAGAGCCATTTATTCAGTTTTATACATCTAACTCTAATGGTAGAAAAGACAAAACATGAGAACTTTTCACATTGAGCTTAACCCCTAGGTTATCGTCTTTTAAACCCCTAATTTAACCCTAGGTAAAACAATGTTTCACACTTGTGATTTTAAAAGGACATGAGCACTGCTTTTACAAGATTAAGCATACATTGCGTTGCCAGAGGTGTACAGTGTGAAACAATGCACCTTTAGAATGTAACGGCCAACAAACCACCCATTCAAATCCTACTTTTGCCTGTAGCCCCTTATGGAACATATGCAGAGTTTTCCACACATCTAGATCCTGGGAAATTTTCCTCAGCTGCTCCCAAGTGAAAAAACCCCAGAGGCTGGGGACTGGTTAAGTGGACAATGTCCGTGTAACTGAAGAGCAGGGACGTCCAAGTTGTAAAACCTGGCAAAGGTGGATGGCGAGGACCAGCTGGCCGGCAGACAGATGTCAGCCATGGACACTCAAGAGGAGGCCATTCCCCTGGTGGAGTTTGCCTTCACCTGTATAGGGAACTGCAATCCTAAGGACTTGTATGCCAGCGCAATCGCGTCTACTATCCAATGAGAGTGTCTCTGCTCTGACTGTCGGAACTGGCTAGAGCACTCAATGTACACCCTAAGGGCCTGGACCGGGCAGAGTGAGTGTTATGAAGGTATTTTTGGTGCAAAACTACTGAACGCCTGTGACAGTGAAATTTGTAGTTGTAGAGAATAGTCACACATGTGTATCAGTAAATTTGAAGTCACAGAGAGAAATGCATTAAGAGTTGCAAACTTGTAGACTTTTTTTTCTCTCCCACAAACACAACACAACAGTTACACCTTCTCAAATTCTTCATTGCAGGTGCACAAATCCTATTCTACAAATCACAAATTAATAAACTCGTGCGCTCACATTTTTGCTACAATTGCTGCAGTGAATATGGTGCAAAACGCATTTAAACACCCGCATCAAAAAATGTGAAGTCACGGAGAAATTTTGCTCATCCGCAAATCAGTATGTGAATTCATCCAATGAGAGTTGCACACTTGTAGAATATTTTCTCACAAATATCTTGTATATTTTTCTAGCACAAACACAAGTACATAACTACAGCTGCTTGAATCTGCTGCGACGAATCTCAAACACTGTTTTTCACTTTCAAGTGACATGTTTCGCGCGCTCTCCCTTTTGCACCATATATCTCGTTAAATGTGGAGCAAAACTGACTTGTGCATCTGTAGAGGCAGTGGGCGGAGCCAACATTAATATTCATGAGTTTCCCGGGCATGCGCGTGGAACTGCTCATTTTAGTTCACTCAGAGGTTCACTCCTCGTTTCTCTGCAGGT
This sequence comes from Gila robusta, assembly GCA_030770095.1. NCBI lineage: Eukaryota > Metazoa > Chordata > Actinopteri > Cypriniformes > Leuciscidae > Gila > Gila robusta. The sequence continues at coordinate 367,328 of JAVALU010002275.1, read as the reverse complement.
TTAATGGGTTATTTCAAAAAAGGTAAATATAGTTTCAGCGCGAACTTAAACTTGTGCATCATTTCATAAAGTTCATCATGTTTTTATTAGTTTACACGTTTTTTTGCATTATTTAATGACTGAATGATGGCAGGCATTCACTTCGTGTAGGCCTATATAAAGTACAGCAAACTTCAACTCGTTCATTTCGTTGTACTTTTCCTTTGTACATTGCAATGATTTAAAACTCTTTTGTTGTCATTTGTTGAATGTCACTGCAATAAAAAATATTTTTTTTTTTTTACAAACAAAATATAAATTTACAAAAAAATATCACAGGTTCCACTTTTACTGTAAAACCAGAAATTCCAGAACAGCTGAATTATTACAGCAACACTTATTTCCAACAGAAGAGCAGATATATTCCTAAATACATTAACCATTACCATTTAATTTATTTATTGCTAAGCTCTTCTGATACCTTACCTTATGAAGCTTTAAAACTGTGTCATCTCTGGCAATAATCTCTGGGAAATAACTCCACAACCATATCAGTGTCCTAATAAACATTCTGCACCCTACACTGATGTTTCTCTTTGTCATGTTATTTCTTTGACCTTATGTGTTGCACTGTGTGACTGGATGATACACAATGATGATCATTGATACAAATGCATGATCTATTTTGTTGCATAACAAACACATTCAACATGTTTTAAAAGTCATAAAGTTCTATAAACATGTGTGTTCTTAATTGGGCTTCAATTAGAGGCACTTCTGACTTGAACTCTTGAAAAATGAAACCTTTAAACTTTGTTGGATCGATGTTAAAACATGACATTCTCATCATTTTCATCACTTAAGATTTGCATGACAAAAGTTTGGAATCACTCTGATTTAAAAAAGATGTATACTTTTATAGCAGGCAAGGTCAAGGATGCCTTAAATTGGTCACAAATGACAGCAAAGACACTTATAATGTTACAAAAAAAATAATAATTTTAAATAAATTTTGTTCTTTTGTACTTGCTATTCATAAACAATCCTGGAAATATATGCTCCATGATTTCCACACTTCATTAAGCAGCACCACCTGATCATAATCTGAAATGTTTCTTGAGCAGTAAATCAGTATTAGAATGATTTCTGAAGGCTCGTGTGACACTGAAATCTAGAGTAATGAGCTCTGCCATCACAATACATTTTTTTAAAACATTAAAATAGAAAACTTTCACATATTTATAATATTTCACAATATTACTGTTTTTCAGATAAATGTAGTCTTGGTACCCTACCTAGAACCTTACTAATACCAAACTTTTGAACAGTAAGTGTATATATTATTATATCAAAGCCAGCACAAGCACACCTTGCAACCAAAACATTAAAAAATAGTGTTACATTATTTTTCCAGTATGTATATTTGTAAATATAATTCTTTTAGAACATCAAATTGGTTGCTTATTATATTCCGTAAAAGAATGTGAAGTGTTTTTTTCCTCATTTACAGTAATTACAGTTTTCCTCATTAGGCCTAACTAGTAGTACCAAATGTAATTTATCCACTTTTGTCCATACAATTTTGTTTAATCCAAATTGTACTTAAGTTTAAAAGCAACACATTCATGCTTCTGTGTGGTCTTAAATTATTTGGCTTATTTAAATGAACAAGAATTTAAGAACAATCACACCAGGATATATTTGTAAAAAAAAGTGTTAGCCCACAGATACATTTATGATTGTTTATTTAATTTATTGCAATCAACAAATGATAACAATTAGTAAAATACACAGTTTTAAAGCTTCGCAATGTGCAATTTATACGACGAGTTGAAGTTTGCTGTACTTTATATAGGCCTACACGAAGTGAATGCCTGCAATCATTCAGTCATTGACGAATGCACAAAACGTGCAAATTAATAAAAACATTATGAACTTTACGAAACGATACACAATTGTAGTTTAAGTTCGCGCTGAATCTATATTTACCTTTTTTGAAATAACCCATTAAACCTGCAGAGAAACGAGGAGTGAACCTCTGAGTGAACTAAAATGAGCAGTTCCACGCGCATGCCCGGGAAACTCATTAATATTCATGTAGGCCCCGCCCACTGCCTCTACAGATGCACAATATCCATGTAGGCCCCGCCCACTGCCTCTACAGATGCACAATATTCATGTAGGCTCCGCCCACTGCTTCTACAGATGCACAATATTCATGTAGGCTCCGCCCACTGCCTCTACAGATGCACAAGTCAGTTTTGCTCCACATTTAACGAGATATATGGTGCAAAAGGGAGAGTGCGCGAAACTTGTCACTTGAAAGCGAAAAACAGTGTTTGAGATTCGTCGCAGCAGATTCAAGCAGCTGTAGTTATGTACTTGTGTTTGTGCTAGAAAAATATACAAGATATTTGTGAGAAAATATTCTACAAGTGTACAACTCTCATTGGATGAATTCACATACTGATTTGCGGATGAGCAAAATTTCTCCGTGACTTCACATTTTTTGATGTGGGTGTGTGAATGCGTTTTGCACCATATTCACTGCAGCAACTGTAGCAAACATGCGAGTGCACGAGTTTATTAATTTGTGATTTGTAGAATAGGATTTGTGCTCCTGCAATGAAGAATTTGAGAAGGTGTAACTGTTGTGTTGTGTTTGTGGGAGAGAAAAAAAAGTCTACAAGTTTGCAACTCTTAATGCATTTCTCTCTGTGACTACAAATTTACTGATACACATGTGTGGCTATTCTCTACAACTACAAATTTCACTGTCACAGGCGTTCAGTAGTTTTGCACCAAAAATACCTTCATAGAGTGTGCTCATCCTCAGTAGAAGGGAGAGCAGAGACCGTTACAGCTTGTGCTCTGAAGGGCGTAGAAAGCACCTTAGGCACACAGGCTCTTCTTGGACTAAGACAACTTTACTGTCATTAAGCCCAAACTTGAGGCAAGACGCATCCACTGAGAGAGCCTGCAAGTCGCCAACTCGCTTGAGTGATGCCAAAGCTAGCAGAGGGGCGGTCTTTAGTGAAAGAGGCGGTAACACTTTATAATAACGTTAACCTATAAGTTATTAGTTAATGATGAACTAATAACATTAGTAACACAACGACTATACATTCATAAATGGTTAATAAGTGGTATACTAACATTTTATAAATGTTTTGTTAATTAAGTTATATCATTTATAAATTATTAGTTAATGATGATCTAATCATTTACAAAACATGACTATATGTTTATAAATTATTAATAAGTGGTATGCTAATGATTTACAAATGTGTTGTAATCTTAAAAAAATTGTAAATCATGAAATAAGTCAAACTGTTCAATAGTAGATGGTTGATTAGCTTATACATTATTTATCACTTATAAAGTATTTGTCAAAATTGTTTTAGTATCATCTCAATAAACAATGCTTCTTCATGAACAAATGATGAATAAACCATTAGTATATAATCAGCATATAATTTATTGATGTATATTTAAGTTGTAAGCTTATCTGTGTTCAAAAGCACAAACATGCAGGTGTGATAAAGCAGTAATTTTAAGAAGAGTAATTTAATTGTTTTGAAGTCGATAAACATTTATAAATCACTTACAGTCAGGTGTTTCCAGTGGGTTATGTTAAATCCTTTCTCTCATCAGCACAGACTCGTGTTCTGTGTGGAGTGAGTGGGATCTGGTGATAATGTGAACCGGTTTGACATTCCACTGAAGCAGTTAAAGAGTCCATGTGTGTCAGTGAAGACAGCTGTCTATACCCTCACCAGTCAACACTTACACTGCAGTACAAACTACAAACTGTTCAACGCCTGTTATAAATGATGTGTAAATGCATGAATAAATCATTTACAAAGCTTTCTGCTTCCCCTAATCTAAAGTGTAAACAGTTCATCACTTTTAAATGTTACACATCATTTGCAGATCTTTTTTACCTGTTACAAATTACTTGTATGTGTATACAAATATTTACAACACTTTTTGCATCCCCCAATCTAAAGTGTAAACTATTAATCACTATTAAAAAGATTATTATACGGATATACAAATATATATTGTATTGCATACCACTTATTAATAATTGTAGTGAACAGCACATTCCATGGCCCAGTTTATGGTCGGGCCCCTCTCTGTCCGGATTGGATCTTGGTGGACTTGGTGGACTAACACAAACACTAACACTAACACAAACAAACTGTCCAATGCCATCAGATAAAGATGCAAGGACAAAAGCCAAACAAGAAGAACTCTAGTACCAAGCCTGGGAAGGACAGGACTTCTGATTGGTCCACATGCAGTTTCTGCCCTTCACCCATCTAGAGACTAAATCTTAGGATGTTGGCTTGTAACTGCCATAACAATTCCTAAGGAGCTCCGGATGCAGCAGTAGTGGGTAAAAAAAAAAAAGCCACAATGATCCATCCAAATCCATTCATAACTATGTTTTGAAATCTTAACAACATGTAAACAACACACATTCATTTCATACTTATTCAGAGAAATAAGTATTCTCAGTGCCAGCTGTTTGTAACGCAATATCTTACACAATTCCAGCCGTTAAAGTACAAATGAATGAATGCATAACAGTTCAATCTTTTTCCATCTTGTTTGGACTCTATTTGTTTAGAATATTGCCAAAGATATTCTGGTGGTGGTTTGGAAAGTGAGAAATGCATTGGTATAGTGAAATAACACACAGGTGTGATGATTAGATGAGTGTGTGTAAGTGTGAGCCAGAAGGGTTTTTGGAAAATTTAGTGTGAGGTGACTGGTCTGGTGACTGAGGATTGTGACAGTTCTCCCCCCTCCCAGAAAGCGTGACCTCACGGCTTAAAGAGGTGAAGGCGGGGCTTAGGAGGAGGGCGTGTACATGGCGACAGGAGATGGCGACGGGATGGTGATGGCAGGCGCCGGAGGAATGGTGACAGATGGACGACGAGACCCTGGCAGCGATGATGGTATCCTTCTGAAGGAACAATACCAGAGCCCAGCGACGACAGCCCACGGTGGAGTCAAGGGAGGGAGGAGCCAATGTGGCGTGGCGGCTAACATCAACTGGGGTACGAACGATGGAGGCGGAGCCGGTGGATCCCAGGGCTCAGACGGAGAGCCGATGAAGAAGAGCATCATCGCTGGCACAGGAGGCCTAGGGGACGAGCGTCTGAGGAGCCAGACTGCCCGAGGACTGAGGCGATGCCGGTGTGATAGAGGACCGAGGCGTATCCGGAGGGAAGGAGGAGCCGCTGCAGCCATAGGAGTGGAGGAATGGAGCGTAGCAGAAGATCTGGTAGTCCATGGTGGAGGTGGTGTGACGACTGACCAAGGGGGAGCCGGTGGGACGAAGGAACCTGGTGGAGTCGAAAGGCAGAGGGTGTCTGGTGGAGCCAACGGATCGACGGGTCTGAGGCCGGAGGCGGAGGCACTGGATCTATCCCCTCAGGATGGTGGTTGTAGGACCTGAGGCTCGACGTGAGTGCTTGGCATTGTAGGAGATGGCGAAAGGCTGACAACTTCCAGCAGAGGTGGGGCTGGAGAACTGGCTGAGCAGGGCGGTGATGAAGGCAGATGAAGGCTAGGCAGGGTTGAAGGTAACACAAAATTGTCCTTTAGATGTTTGTTTTGTCTAAAAACAGCGATGAAGGCTCATAAGAAAGATAAAAAGTTCAAACGGTGCATGGTGCTGTCTAGGAACAGCGATGAAGGTTCAGATGAAACAGATATAAAGTCCATAGCCCTGTCTAGGAACAGCGATGAAGAATTCAAAATGGAGTGGGAGACGATACCTCCGCACTGAAGTCAGTCAGCCAGTCCTCAGTCTCTATTTCCACCAGTATGCCCTCAGTCACTGATGTTGAGGGCTCACACCCCTAGTTAGACTCACTGGGGGCTCCTCTTCCGGGGCGAGGGTCAGCGCTGGCCACTTCTCCTCGGGCACTGGCTGAAGCGGCTGAGGACGCTCGCGTGTTTCCTCTGTGGTGGAACAGACCGTGGGTCCGGCTGTATTCTGGACCGGGGATATACACTCTCCAGACACCAGATGATAGCATACCTCCAGTTCAGCCCAGAGGTGACTGGGAGGTCTACAGGGTGATGGTAATTCTCCCCGATCCAGAACAGTGACTTCAGGGTCTCGTCGTCAAAGGGGCTGGTGACGGGTAGAATGTTAGGGTTACTAATGTTAGTAAGAATAAATAACTCATCAGAAATTAAATCCTCGGCTGAATCAAATCGCTCCTCAAAATTAAACCATAACCAGCGTCACGCTCTTCTTCTGAGGTAAATTCTTCCAGGATTATTGCTTATAGCATCCCAAAATGGATCCAACATGGCAGCAGACGTGAAGTTACCTTTCGATGCAGCCTTAGATATTGTTCTAAGTAGTTTAGTTAAATCTCTGACCCATCGTCTTCTTCCTCGTCTAATTTCTGTCGCTCTACATACGTCATCTGGTATAATTGAAACGATTGGCTATGAGCTACATACAGGCGCATTTGATAGACATTCGTAGCACCCAATAAACGGTTCTGGGCATTCGTAAACCACGCCTCAAATACGTGAAAATGAACATGTGGTTCCCAGACCCACGTCTCAATGAGACTCGGTCTGACGTTAGCCAGGCTATCAGATCATTACCACTCGAATAGCACACGTAGTGTTCGCATTAGTGGTAATGATTTCACACAAGAACGACTGACATCTCTCTCTTTTCATACCGATTAAATAAATAGAGAATATCTGTTTTCATTTAGATCATTTAAAAGTAGAAGCTTAAATGTTTCTATAGATATATTGCTCATGTCTTTGTTGTCACGGTAGGTGGCTGATAACAAAAGAGCATGATAAAGGAGATACTCAAAATAGTCTTTAAATGAAAATTCCACTAAGAAAACAAACAGGAGATTTACGAGACAGGACAATTAACTGAACAAAACAGGAGTACTTATACTAGAACTAAATGAGGGAGATAATGAGTTAATTAACAAGGGCCAGGTGAATGAGATTCAGACTGAAAATGAGCAAACAGAAAGTGAGCGCAATGAAAAAAAAGACTCTCACATTTGTGACAAGTATTTGCTGAGTTTTGTTTCATTTTTGTAACGTTGATTTGTAATCCAGAAAAAAAGTTCCCGAAGATCGAGATGGCAGAAAGCACACCGTTTTTTTTCTTTATTTTACAAAAGCACAATGTTTTGTTTTGATTGTAAGTGGACACATGTAAAAAAAGTCCATTTACACTTTTGAATGAAGTATTGCTTTTAGCTGTATGACCATAAATGGAGTAGACGATTTCACTGCAGAAAATCCAACAGAACGTGCCTACGTAAAACAATTAATGCAATTGTGAAAGAAATGCGGTAAAGAAGATGCTCTGAGGATGAAGAAAGAACTTCTATGAATTTCTACTACCAAATAAAAATTTGGTATGGCCATCCTTTGCCTTTAAAACTACTTTTGACTTATGTACAGTTGTGGAGTTTTTTGAGTAAGCTTTGCTGGTAGATTTCTCTAAATGTCTTGGAGATGTTTCCACAGTTCTTATGTTTTTTAGTCTCATGTAAGTCAGTGATGTGGATATTAGATATCTGTGGGGACTACACAAAAATATTACCAGATTATTACAATTAATTGCAAAAAGGAGTGTTTGGAAATGTAAACTGATATTTCCTACTGGCACACTAAAGCAAAAGATATACATTTTGCTCCTCAATGAAAATGGCACACAGTAAATACTATCATGGATACTTCCAGTGTAGAAACTTTTATTAATTTCTGAAGAACACAAATAACTCACCTGCAGATAAATACATTTGAATAATTTAAAATATTGTAAATACTCTTTAAATCCATTTCCTAGGTGATAATGCACAACTCGCTCTTAAAATTGACTTTTTGGAGAATGGAATCTACAAGATTCCCATTATAATCACAGACTCTGGTAAGATGCCGTTGTCCAACACCTCGTATCTGCGAGTGAAGGTCTGTCAGTGTGATGGTAATGGAGACTGCACAGACCAGGAGCGCATCATCACCTCTGGGATCAGCACAGGACTGATTATTACCCTCCTGCTCTGCATCATCAGCCTCCTCAGTGAGTCACAATGATCATTTGCAGGGTAAATCTGCATAATTGTCTTAAATAATTGTCACAAAGCAAAACACCTTTCTTGAGCTTCACCCTTTCAGTAGTCTTTGTGTAAAGATGTCGATGCTGAAAAGGAAAATAAATGGTTTGTTCCATTTGCATTAATAAGTTTCTCTCTGTGTAGTCCTTGTGTTGTTGGTCGTTGTGTGGATGAAAAGGAGAGATAAAGAACGAATGGCCAAGCAGTTGCTGATTGACCCAGAGGAGGACATCAGAGACAACATCCTGAAATATGATGAAGAGGGAGGAGGCGAGGAAGACCAGGTACTGTCCTCTTAACTAACTTCATTTGAAACTAAAAAGATTTGAATTAAAAAAATGTAGCTCCTTTTTCTTGGTACTACAGTAATGAAAACATCAGAGGGGTGACCCTTCAAAATCAATATTATAAAGTAGGGTGGCATATTTAAAGTGCCCCTATTATGCCCCTATTATGCTATTTTAAAGTTTCCTAATGTTGTTTTTGAGTCTCCTACAACATGTTTACGTGCATCAAAGGTAAACAAACTTACATTTTCTCATAATATACATTTGCACATCACATTTTCAAGGATTCTCAAACGACTCGTCAGATGAATCAATCTCTCTAAATCCCTCCTTTCCGCGAGCTACTCTGCTCTGATTGGTCAGACAGCTCAGTCTGTTGTGATTGGTCTACTCTGCTCTGATTGGCCAGACAGCTCAGTCTGTTGTGATTGGTCTACTCTGCTCTGATTGGCCAGACAGCTCAGTCTGTTGTGATTGGTCTACTCTGCTCTGATTGGCCAGAGAGCTCAGTCAGTTGTGATTGGTCTACTCTGCTCTGATTGGCCAGAGAGCCCAGTCTGTTGTGATTGGTCTACCGCGTACAGCGCGTTGAAAACAAAAACGCCCATTACCAAAACAACGTCAGCTGTCTTGAAGCTTCCTACACTGTAAACTAAACACAGTAACGAACAATGACGTCAATTTGACCATATCAATGCGAGTGCGATGATGAAACACTGGAAGAACTAGTTATTCAACCAGAACCTTCATAGCAAGCACAACTAGAGCAGGACTTTTCTCAGTGATACACTACTCAGTTTGAAGAACATTATGAGATGTTGCAACTGTAATTCCTCAGCATCAGCATTAAAAAGTGCATGTCCATCAACAAACCGATTATTTTACTTGTACTTATATATTTAATGAGTATTTTTCTAATTTAATGCGGTGAACACAACAGTACATCAATAAAAGTGCGTACATTAGCCGAGCTCTAGAGTGAATGATTGTAACATAAACGTTGGTAAAACAAATCTGACTTGCTCCATGCTTAATCTTTCCTCAAAGTAGTGAGAAGGACAGACAATCTGCATTAATAGACACAGTTTTAGGTAATAGTGGTCCACAACTGATCAGCAGAAGTATTTCAGTAAGACAGTAATAATGTGAGTTAGCCAGTTAGCAGGAGACCAACACAATATAAAACTCAAAACTTAGTATTTTGAACACCATCTTTCAAGAGCAAGCAATCCTGCATTGAACTCCGAGATTTGAGAAGCAGTCGTCAGTAAAATAAAGGGCACACAGCAAAAGTTCAGGATTATTCTGCTGTGGTAAAGATGAACTTTAACCACTGATTCTTCACATGCTCATCCTTGGGCAGTGAAAAAAAACTGTCTTTAGCCTACCTTCATATTGTAGAGCACAGCGTCTTCTCCACATGATGCTATCCAGTATCCACAGGAATCAGCGGCAGTGTTTGAGGTTCAATATGTGGACGGGCAATATGCTAATGTTTCGTCTTGACGTCACAACGAAACGGCTTATGACTCGTTTGAAAAACGATTCATTTCATTGACTCAGAGTCGACTCTTACTTTTGAAAGACAATAACTTTATATACGGTGCACTTTCAGATTTAAAACTTTGCAGGATTTTTTCATTCACCTAGAGCTGTTACACACTACATGAAAGGTCATTTTCAAAAATCCATAATAGGGGCCCTTTAAATGTCAGCAGCCTCTCTCCACAATATGACTTAAGAAGATACATTTATACTGTATACAATTTGAGAACATAAAATTATTTTTGTAACTATATAGTGATTGGTACTGAGGACGTAGTGATTTTTTGATCACGTCACCTAAGGTCTACTTATAAGTGTATCAGATGATTCCTCCCTCCTTTTACCTCAGGCACCAAATTTCACCTTAACAGTTTGAACGTCATGAAGTTGTGTGGAGTGGTAACGGCACAGAGTCAGATTCCAGTAGCTGTTCCCCCACTGGGCTGGGGTGTGCTGAACACCTGTTTGAAGCCTTGAGCATCCTTACCGCATGGACTGTGCCGCTGGGTCAGATAATGGGTCAGATAATGCAGAGTTCTCACTGCACAATTTTAGCAGTGTGAATTATCAAAGACGCGATCTGAGAGAATCATAGACGAGTCGATTGCGCCGTGAGATATTTGACATGCTAAATATCTAGATCTGTCGGCGAATCAAAATCCTGCTCTGTGAATGTGTTCTGACTGAAAATGACATCGGCGATGACCGACAGCCAATGAGATATAGAGCAGCGGGAGGAGTTATAGACCAGAATAATAGTATTTTAATAGATATATTTACAGTTATATCAAACAGACACAAACCACAAACATTTGCTTGAGCAGCAGCACATTACAAAGTTATTTATTTACCCCAACTCTCTTTGCAGAACACAATCCTTGCTCCCCGCGTCTCCCCAACCATTCCCTCCAGCAGAATCTGCTTTTCTTTTTCTCCTTTTCGCTGCAAATCAGCGCACACACAATTTGGATCGCGCACGCGTGATCTTGCGTTATATCCTTATCACTTCTCACGTGTGTTTGGTTGTGAAACGTAGTTTGCGGACCAGACAGAAGTTGTCTGCGATTCCTACTTTTGTTAAATCATGCAGTGTGAAACCTCCTGTCGATGATCCATCGTGCAGTGTGTACACACACACACACACACACACACACACACACACCAGCAACTGTGTTTTACCCCACATAGTCGTGCAGTGTGAAAAGAACAGTGACCCGACTACTTTGAAAATCGTGCAGTGTGAAATCTGTCTAGGTTTCACAGGTATCTTTCAGGCTTCGTTACTGAAGAGCCGTGTGGGTCAGGCAATATCTGCCAATACGGACGTCCTTTGTGGACTGGGCTGTGCTGCTGAATTTCACCTTAACAGTTTGAACGTCATACTATGGCGATAAATCAATGACAAAAGAACCGAGCACACAACTGATGCTGGCGCGCGCGGTAAATGACTTTCGCGAGAGGATAACAGATCTACACGCGAGGAAACGGGAACTCGCGAGCTCATTCAAACCCTGCGCGCGCTCATGACATCTCTGCACAATACAAGCCCTCTCGCGCGCGCATGATCATTTTCCACGCTCTCGCGCTTGATCTGCGCTCGCCTGCTGCTTTTGCTCGCTCAAACAATTTTATATTTGGCAGTCGAGGGGCGGGACTTACTGTTTTAAATAACCTCAAATGTCATTGGTTACTTCCCCTTTTCCGGAAGTCAGTTGTGATTGGACGCCTGTCCAATGACCGCTAATTCACCTGACTTGAGACATCACTTAATTTGTTTTATTTATTGTGGTTTATTAATGTGTAATGTGATTTAATGCATTGTTAATATATGTAGCGTCTGGACCAATCACACACAAATTATTCATTATATTTAACGAATAGTCCGGCAAACTCACTCTCCCAACTAAGATATGTGGCCAACTTCCCCTGAAACTAACACCACTGGCAGAACTCCTGTTACATAGATAATGATTTTTACAACCTCAAAAAGGAAATTCCTGAGAGATGTGACACTCACTCAATTATCCTGAGAAGGAGAAATAAACCCTGTTAATCCTACATATTATATATATATATATATATATATATATATATATATATATATATATATAAATAACCACTTGAGAAATGTATAAACATGTATCTAATTTTCACATCTCATGATTTTCCTTCTGATGTTGTTTTGGCCTATGTTTTCTTGTAAACTCTAATGGGTTAATGTTTCAGACTTTGCATACAAATCTGTGTGGTATATTTGATCTCTATAAACTCCAATCTTCGTTCCCCATTTGTTAATTTACATTACATTTTGCTAACTTTGTGACGCATGGGTATTATAAGAATCTTGAAGATTCTTTTTCTTAAACACCCAATGAAATTACAGATTCAAATGTCCTGCTCTAACACAAAGGGTCGTAAAATTTTCCCTTCAAAGGAAACACTTATTGGCTCACAGACCCCCAGAGGGTGTGACATCTTCATGTTAAAAATCACTGATCCCAAGATCAGTGCCCTCTTGCTCCTGCTTCTCGACTGCTGGTTGATGTCTGGGGGGGACCCCCACAGATGGGCCCCCGTGGGCCCCGGCAGGCTGTGACCACAGCCTGCCATGCCTTCACTCTCCTAACAGAGTCAGACTGTATTTTCTTCATTTCAACTCAGAAGAAAACTACCACTTTACCATCACTGAATGGGCAACCAACTACGCCGACTTCCTCACTCCTTGGTTGCCTGCATGGCCTCTCCGGCTCCAGGGCCGGCAGGTCACACAATCTGCATGTGCTCAGCCATGTGCTCATGGAGAGGGAGAAAACCTCCAACCAGAACAGAGTCGAACTACCTATGCAAGTTCATCGTCTTCTTCATCCAACGTAGAAAAAAACGATTGCAACTTCAACATTTGACACTCACGGAACCGTCAACGACTTCAATTTCCAACAACTTCAAGAATTGTGTCCACTGCAAAGCCATGCAAGTATCAATTTAAGAAGGTGCTTTGAAAATGATAATATTGATGGTTCTTTTCGTAGTTCCCTTTCCGGTTTCCAGTTCCAAGCTATCACTCACCCTTTTACCTATACATGTATTTATGTATTTATGTATGTATGTTTGTTTAGTTTAGTTATGTTCGTGATTTAGTTAATAAAACTTGTGCACAATATTTATTTGGTTCTGATTCACTGCTTGCAGACAACGTCTCTTTTACGATTTTGATCTTGTTACATGCTCAAAGTGCTGTACATGCTAAAAAATAATTATTTTCCGTAGCCATGGAAGATTTTTTATTTATTTTATTTAACCCTTATTTAACCAGGGAAATCCTTTGAGAACAAGTCTCTTTTACGAAGGAGCCCTGGCCAAGAAGGCCGCAATAAAAGTTTCACATAAAATACAAAATATAATAAAAACAATAAACATGCAAGACATAATACATTAACAATACAATGAATCAGCCACGCTTAAAAAATACAATGGCCTTACAACAGTTAGAAATACAATGTAACAAATTACAATACAATAGACTTATCCTAATTTGGGAAGCAGGAACAGGTGCCCATTGTGCCTGCTTCCCGATACTTTACTAGCCTCTTAAAGTGACCAAAGGAGACCAAGTTATCAAGTTTTAAGTCATTCTGTAATAGGTTCCACGCTGATGGGGCAGAAATTCTAAATGCTTGCTTCCCTAACTCTGTTCGAGCCCTAGGCACAATCATGTGGAGATTATCATTAGACCGCAGAGAGCGAATGCTGGCCTTGAAGGACATAAGCCTACATAAATAAGGGGGCAATGTCCCAATAATGGATTTATATATAAACAATCGCCACCGGGTTAGCCTGCGCTGAGCAAGGGACGGCCACTGGACCAGATCATACAGAGTGCAACAATGTGTAAAGGGTTTGCACCCTGTAATGAATCTCAGTGCGCCATGATAAACTGAATCCATTTGGTGCAAATATTTAATACAAATATTTAATAAGATACCCCTTTTCTTAGAATAAATGAATAATCAAAAGAGTTCGTTGGACGAACTGATTAATTGATTGTAATATTAAGTTAGCTACATCAAGTTAATACCATTAACTGACCCAAATATTCATAATTAATCATAACCAGTTATTATTGATTATTAATATTTCCCCTCTGAGCTGACTCGTTACATATAGAATATAGTCTTACCAGATACTTTATTAACAGAAAGTCTTACTAGTGATTGCATTGTGTTGTTAAGAGATATTTACAGACTTTAATGACGCATTTCCATGGTTATTAGCATTGTAAATCTACCAAAATTCTTGTGAATTTTTACGTAATATAAATGGTTCATCATATTTTCTATTAAATGTAAAAGGGGTTCTGGCTCCATAAGTTAAGATACAGTACACAGCATTAATTATAGCTTACAAATGCCTTTTCAGAATTTGCTACCGAATACAGAGGAACCGTATTAAACCCAGCAAATTATTAAACCCAGCTCAAACCCAGCAAAGTAGCTATTACAACATTATATAGTGATGTTAATCATCTAACTTTTTGTAAGCTAATAACTTAATAAGAGAAAGTATGAGGCAAGTACAGTACACAGCATAAATGATTACACCTCATCTGAATATAACATTATCTTAAAAAAATAAAATGCATTCATGCTGCCAGAACCCCTTTTACATTTAATATAAAATATAATGAACCACTCAAAATTGATATAGTAATACACAGGATGAAAACAAAAAGCTTACACAACAACTCTTGCTTATTGAAACAAGTAATTTATCTTTCATCCAAAGCCCTTGTTATATTTACAACTATTTAATGGACACTTTTTACATTCTGAGGTTCTCAGATCCAATTTAATTTTGGTTGGATAAACGTAAATAGTGGTAAATGGGGGTATAGTGGTAATGTAGTGGTGAACTACAGCAAATATGACTTTGCATTCCCATTTTTCTCCAATTTCTTTTAGATATTTTAATGCCAATAACACAAATCATAGTGTTATAAATATAAAATGTAAAAATGTATAAGAATTTTGGTAGATTTACTATGCTAATAACCATGGAAATGCGTCATTACAGTCTGTAAAGATGTCAGGAGATGTCATGAGCGCGCGCAGGGTTTGAATGAGCTCCCGAGTTCCCGTTTCCTCGCGTGTAGATCTGTTATCCTCTCGCGAAAGTCATTTACCGCGCGCGCCAGAATCAGTTGTGCGCTTGGTTCTTATTGTCATTGAGTTGCCGCCATATCATACACAGATCTTCACTAAAGACTTGAGATAGAAAGTGTCTGTAATACGCCCCCTGGTGCCTTTCTAGTCCATCAACTTAATTGCCTTGATTGTAAGAAGTAGGTACAGTGTTTCCCACCCTACTGGGGAACCTATTTCCATAGTGCGAAGAAGAGAGTTGAAGAAGTGTCTTTAACATTTTAACAATGCATTGTTACTTTACCAAACCTCTTTTAAATTATTACAGGCACTGTGCTGAAAACATAAATTCCAAACATGGTGAGAAATAGTTTATTAATTTATAGGTCAACTCCTTTACACTGTTGTGTGAAAAGTAATTTGTGATTAACATAAACTAGCATAAGGACGAAGTGGATGTGTTATAGTTTGCATTAAGTTATGACTGGATTTGGATGTATCATTTTTGCGTACACACACGCACTTTCAACTCAACAACCATCCTCAATCCACCTTGCAGATTTTGCACAGTTCTTCTGAAAATTGCCTCTACAGTATTAAATAAAATCTGCTGCTATAACATTGTAAATGAATACTTTGAAGGGTCCAAAAAAAATCAGCACCCACATTACTAAAAGAAGGAGTATCATAATAGCAATGTGTAAGTGTTAAGACAAAATAGCTGGACGTTTGGCTTCTTAGTCTGCCTCTCACTCCACACACCCCATCATGCAGAACTTGAAATTCCAAGTTCCAAGTTCAGTTCCAAGATGGCGCCTGTGTGCAGTGTGGCATGCCGTCTGCTGTTTGTGTCATGTTTTTTATGTGCTCGTCCCGTCTCTATTACTGTTTGTGTAACGAGCCAGTCCGCTTCGCGTATATGAACGCGAGTTCCTTTTAGGTCTTCGGAAAACAGTGGCAGGGGCTCCCAGTTTGCACTTAGACGACCATTCAGATGACCAAAAGTCATGCAACCCTCCGTTCTTGGTGTGTGCATCTGTGGATATGTGTGGGATTATGGACTGCTTTCGCTATCGAAGGAAACGCAGCAGGAAACGGGGCAAACGAGGAGGGGTGCTGGTAAGGCAGAGGACAGCGCGAGCCCGTGCTGCGGCGGATGCTTTGGATGAACATGCAAACTCAGTGGGGTATGACGTCGGACCCGCGTTCCAGTGTCTCTCACCGCGACTTCAGGAGGAAAGGTACTCTGTTTTGGTTGCAGTTGTTCCTTTTTAATCTGGTTACAGAACGATTCGTCGACACTCTAAGAAGAGGGGGATTAAACGTGAAAATCTTCGGCATTTGAAGTATATACCTCCTGCAACAATTCGAGATGAGGAATCTGCCGACTTAAATGTGAAGATGGCTTTGCTAAATATTAGATCTATTAGAAACAAAACATTTTTAATTAATGATCTGATCTCATCACATGGACTGGATTTTCTTTTTTTGACTGAGACCTGGCTCGGGGAAGGGGAGTGGGTTGCTCTTGCTGAAGCCTCTCCTTATGACTTTTCTTTTCTGAATTCTCCGAGGATTGGGGGTCGGGGTCGGGGAGGGGGGCTTAGTACTATTTTTAGGAACTGTTTTAAATGCATGCCGGTTTCAACAACAAACTATGTTAGTTTTGAGGTGCAAGCATTTAAAGTGGACTTGACTAGGTCAGTTACTTTTGTACTTTTATATAGACCTCCTAAATATAACAAAGACTTTATTCAGGAATTTTCTAATTTTTTTCATTTATGTCCACAAGCTGTGACAGCCTTGTTATATTGGGTGATTTTAATTTTCATATATGTTGCCCCGATAGGCCGCTAGTGCAAGATTTTGTTACTGTGCTAGATTCCTTTAACCTGACTCAGTCTGTAGTGGGATCTACTCACTTACAAGGCCACACTTTAGATTTAGTCTTGTCTTGGGGTGTTCAAGTATGTGAGCCCGTTGTAGAGAACATTGGGCTTTCAGATCATTATATTATTAATTTTAACATGCTCTTCACCAAGCCCACTAGAAGCTGTGGGCCAGTCGCTCACAGTGTTAGGCCTATTAATGCTCGGACTGCCGTTGAGTTCTCTGAGGCGTTTAAGTCTCATACCCAACTGGATTTGTCTCCATTTTCTAAGGGGTCAGATAGCCTGGTGGCAAGTTTTAACTTGAAGTGTAATGGTATTCTGGATTCAATAGCCCCGTTTACAAAGGTAAAACCTAAAAAGGTAGCTCAGCCCTGGCTTAATGGGGAGAGTCGAGCTCTCAGGCAAAAATGGAGACAGGCTGAAAGAAGATGGAAAAAAGACAAACTCCAAGTCTCATTTGAGATCCTCAGGGACTCCATGATCACCTATCAGCAGTTTGTAAAATCCGCTAAATCACAATACTTTTCAGTTATAATCTCACAAAATCTCCACTGTCCAAGATTGTTATTTAGAGTAATAAATACAGTCCTGAACCCGGTAAGCCCAGTTGTTGCTGATAACACTTTGAGAGCCTGTGAGAATTTTGCAAAATTTTTTGTGGATAAAATCGCTGTTATCAAAGCAAATATACATAGTCTGGTCTTAAATTCAGTTTCACCCCTGGTCCAGCCTGACCCCTGTACTACTGCTCAGTTATGGATGTTTGAGCCTGTGTCACTAACTAATCTATTAGAAGTCACGAAACATCTTAAGCCATCATATTGCTCGCTTGATGTGGTCCCACCACATCTGTTAATTCAGGTCTGGGATGAGGTGGGGTCTACGATCAGGTCTGTAGTGAATCAGAGTCTTGTAGAAGGTGTGGTCCCATCTTATTTTAAGCATGCTTTGGTGCAACCTCTTTTAAAAAAGCCAAGCTTAGACCCGTCAGTATTAAATAATTACCGTCCAATCTCTAAATTGCCCTTTCTGGCAAAGTTATTGGAGAAGGTTGTTCTTAATCAACTTTAAGCTTTTTTAAAAGAAAATACAATTTTTGATACATTTCAATCAGGTTTTAGGTCTCAACACAGCACTGAAACCGCGCTTCTTAAAGTAACAAATGATTTGTTGTGGTCTGTAGACTCTGGGATCTGTGTGATGTTAGTTCTTCTTGATCTTAGCGCGGCCTTTGATACTGTGGATCATGGAGATCTTTTAGACCGTTTGAGGGAGAGGGGTGGGATTAGGGGGTCTGCGATTAAGTGGTTCACATCCTATCTTGATGGAAGATCTTTTGCAGTGGAGCTTGGAAACTCTATATCGTCTTCGCAGCCGGTCTCCTCAGGTGTTCCTCAAGGCTCATGCCTCGGCCCTGTTTTATTCTCCCTGTATATGCTCCCCCTTGGATCAATCTGCCAAAAATACAATGTATCTTATCATTGTTACGCTGATGATATCCAGTTATATGTGCCCATGAAATGCAGTGTTGACTCCAACACTACTATTATGTCCGAGTGTTTGAATGAGATGAGAGCATGGTTGGCTGATAATTTTCAGCAGCTCAATGAGTCAAAATCGGAAGTGCTGATTTTTGGTCCACCTAAGTTAGCTAAACAGCTTACTTTACATCTTGATCCCTTAGCCATTAAGGTGAATACCCAAGCAAGGAACCTTGGTGTAATTTTTGATTCAGAGCTGAAATTTGACAAACAAGTTAATGCTGTAGTTAAAAGTAGCTTTTATCAGCTGCGGAGCATTGCCAAATTGAAGAGTATTTTGTCATTTAAGGACATGGAAACTGTCATTCATGCTTTTATTTAATCCAGATTGGATTACTGCAACTCGTTATATTTAGGACTGTCTAGGAAACTGTTATCAAGGCTGCAACTGGTGCAAAATGCAGCAGCCAGACTATTAACTGGCACACGGAAATGGTCTAGGATTTCTCCGGTATTGGCCTCTTTGCACTGGCTTCCAGTTGAATTTAGAATCCAATATAAAGTTCTGTCCATGGCTTTTAAAGGTTTTTAAGGCTTTTAAAGGCTCCGGAATATGTGGCACGTCTGATACAGAGACCGCATCACTTTTCTTCTCGACCACTTAGATCATCTCAGAGCTTGCTCCTACATGTTCCCAAATCAAGGTTAAAAACAAAGGGAGACCGTGCATTTTCTGTGGCAGCCCCGCGTCTTTGGAACAGTCTTCCTTTGCATATCAGATCCTGTGACTCGCTAGAATGTTTTAAATCTATGTTGAAAACACACCTATACGCTGTGGCCTACAATGGCCCCTAGGCTTCAGGATACTGATCAGGGTTGGATATTAATCCAGTGTTTTGTGTGAGTACTGTCTGAGTGTTTGAGTAATTTTTAGATCTGTACAGCACTTTGGCCAACTTGTGTTGTTTTTAAATGTGCTTAACAAATAAAAGTTGATTTATTGAAGATAGCACTACTACTTTCTCTCTTCTCTACTTCTCTACTCTTTTTGAGTGAAACAAATGAATTCAAACTTAGCTCTCTCTAATTTGTCCACAGTAAAAGCACTACTCCACTATGTTTCTTGGTATTTCTGTATATTTTGGTTAAGGAGACCATTGCATTATTCATAATCAGGTCAGAGGTCAGATTGGATCCGAACTTTCACGATATTTATCCAGTTCATCTGGTTGGGGTCGGAGTCATCACGCTGGTATGGAGACGAGATTGTTGAGGTGTCCATGATGCCTTCACAGTGTTGATGAGGCTGGCACTTCAGGACTGCGTTGTCGTTGTGTCCATGCGATGGTCCTTCATCAGATCTCATTAGTTCTCATGACATCAATCACCAACACCTGTCCCTTGTTAGCCCTTGTTAGGCTGTCTATTTAAACCTCTGTGCTTCAGTTGTTGTTTGTCGGTCATTGCTTCTGTATGTGTGTTCCAGCCGTTGTTCTCCAGCCGTTGTTCTCCTTGTTGATTTTACCCTTGTTCCTGTATTATTTTGTGTTTATGTTTGTCTATTAAAATGTGCTTGCATCTGGATTCTCTCTCTGCCTCGTCCCTGCTTACACGTTACACCTAGGATCTTTTATATAGTTTAAGATGACACAGATTTGAAGAAATAATACAAACTCCAGTTGCAAGAAAAGAAGTGGTCTATGCATCAATATTGTTTCCTCTTTACCATACACAAAGTAAACAAACGTCTTCTGCTAACGCTTTGGCAATGTGCTTGCAGAACAACACAGACACACCAACACAGTTCTATAAATGCTAACAATGGACTTGCACTTAGCATCTTTCTGTACGTTTGTGTTTGCAAACAGGATTATGACCTGAGCCAGCTGCAGCAGCCAGATACAGAGACTCATGGCATCCGCAGGTTTGATGAGAGACCTCTGCATCCCGAGCCCCATTACCCCATCAGATCCACCGCACCTCATCCTGGAGATATTGGAGATTTCATCAGTGAGGTGAAGTAGCACTATACACTCATCAAACAAACAGAATACTATTAAAAATAGTTGTTTAAAAAGAGAAGAAAACAGTTGAAAACTACAGATAGTGTGGAACAGCAGGTGTGTTCATAAATGTAGCAGATGATGTGTTGTTGCTAGTACTGACATATTTTGATAAACTCAGGGCCGTTTCTGACTTCAGATGCCCTAGGTAGGCAGTGAGGGGGTTTTGGGTGAAACGCTCATTGGAAAGGGTTAGTGTAATCCTTGTTGTGTAAAACAAGGATTTAATGGTGGAGGGTGTATTTCACTGAAGAGGGTGAGTGTTTGAGATAATATTTGTGTGACTGAGGCAGGTGTGGATATTACAATCATGAGTTCTGCCACAACTAAAAACCTGTCATAACTCTGCAAGAGTTTGATCAAAGGACAACATTTTTATATGTATCAACATTTTATAATGATCAGTCATTCAAGATTCAATTTATTATTTGGTAAAAATGTATTGTATTTTCCCTAAAGTAGAGTATACATACTACATGAGATTGTGTGCCTTATTTAGTTAGAAGCTGAAATTGTTTTCGCTAATAAGTCTGGAAACATGATGGCTGGATTAAAAATGATTTCCTCTGAATCCTTTAGTACCCCCAAATCACTTGCTCATTTCTGTATCTATTTGTACACAAGATGTTTGTTCACAATTTGAGTTTTTTTTAAAAAACAACTTTTTTCTAAATCATCCTAGGCCATTTGTCTGATTTGCACAAATGGCCAAACTGGGTACCCACCATCTTAAAGGGATAGTTCACCCAAAAATGTAAATTCTGTCAGTAATTACTCTCCCTCATGTTGTTCAACCCCGTAAGACCTTCGTTCATCTTCGGAACACAAATTAATATATTTTTGATTAAATCTGAGAGCTGGATCACTCCTCCATAGGCTTCTTCAGGGATTGAAACTTGCCAGCCCCGAAAAGTTATTAAAGACATCGTTAAAATAGTCCAAGTGACTACAGTGGCTCAATCTTAAGTTTATCAAGCGACGAGAATACTTTTTGTGCGCAAAAACAATCAAAAATAACGACTTTATTTCAACTATTCATTTCCTTCTCTGTGGGCCTCGAGTCGAGTCAAGTCAAGTCAAATATATTTATATAGCGCTTTTCACAATACAGATTGTATCAAAGCTGCTTCACAGTATCAATCAAAACAACTTAACAATGTTTGTTTATTACTGGAAAAAAGACATCCAAGTTTGGTAGAGCTGATCAATGGTATGATTGGTTAATTAATTTGAATATCCCCAACTGAGCAAGCCAAAGGCAACAGTGGCAAGGAACCGAAAAACTCCATCCAGTGACCTAATGGTGTCCTAACACCCCATCAGATGACCCAATGGAGAAAAAAAAACCTTGGGAGAACCCAGGCTCAGTCGGGGGCCAGTTCTCCTCTGGCGTTTATGAACTAGAGGCCGAATTTACAGTAACTGTAAGATAAAAAATTTATATGAATGCCTGGCTAAATAGATGCGTCTTCAGTCTAGTTTTAAACTGGGAGAGCGAGTCTGAGCTACGAACAATATCAGGAAGGCTATTCCAGAGCTTCGGAGCTAAATGTGAAAATGCTCTGCCTCCTTTGGTGGATCTGGATATCCTAGGAATGACCAGAAGCCTCGAATTTAGTGATCTTAAAGAGCGCGATGGATTGTAAGGCGATAGAAGATCCGTTAAATAGACTGGAGCTAAACCATTTAGAGCTTTATAAGTCAAAAGCAATACCTTGTATTTAATACGGAACTTTATAGGTAACCAATGAAGTGATGATAAAATCGGTGTTATATGATCATATTTTCTTGATCTAGTAAGAACTCTAGCGGCTGCATTTTGGACTAACTGTAGCTTGTTTATTGAAGATGCAGGACAACCAGCTAATAAAGCATTACAGTAATCTAGTCTCGAGGTCATGAATGCATGAACTAACTTTTCTGCATCAGAGACTGATAGCATATTACGTAGCTTAGCAATGTTTCTAAGGTGGAAAAAGGCAGTTTTTGTAACATATGAAATAGTGAGTTCACTAGTGTAACAGCGCAGCGCTTCTGTGTTGTACGTCACACGCATCACACACATGACCAGCGTCGGCCAATAGTGAGCCTACGTGTGACGTAGCTCTACGCAATCACACTACGTTAACTGACTAGACTACGTTTACATGCCTAAGTGCAGAAAAAAGATTCAAGTGGGCCAGTTCCGATTTTTTTTCCCTCCCATGTGGGACAGGTCGTATATGACCCATGAATGTGTAAACAGCAAAAAAGCTCATGGATTCGATATTCTCAGACTGGTGCATTTGCTTCTGCCATGTAATTGGATAGACCGGATATTCCCCTGTCAATGACAGTTTTTATGTCATTGAAAAAGCGACGGTGGCAAATGACGTCAACTCAGGTGGACACCAACCACAATCACTCTTTTCAATGGCTCTTGACGAAGGCTCAATCCAGTGGTGTCATGTTGAAGTTTTATGTCTTTTGAGCTTTTGGGGCGTAGAGAAAGTACAAGCAAAATGCAGTTCGCATTGCACGAAAAATGCAAAATTACATTGCAAACCGTGACGTTTTTAGTTACTTTTCGGTCTCAGTAATAATAATAATTTGTTACATTTATATAGTGCTTTTCTGGGTACTCAAAGCGCTTTACATGGAAGGGGGAATCTCCTCAACCACCTCCAATGTGCAGCTCCACCTGGATGATGCGACGGCAGCCATATTGCACCAGAACACACACACACACAGTATATGGGGATGATTAGGAGGCCATGGTGGACAGAAGCCGAGGGGCAAATTGGGCCAGGATGCCGGGGTTACACCCCTACTCTTTATCGAAGGACATCCTGGGATTTTTAATGACCACAGAGAGTCAGGACCTCGGTTTAACGTCTCATCCGAAGGACGGTGCTCTTTGACAGTATAGTGTCCCCATCACTACACTGGGGACCCACACAGACTACAGGGTGAGCGCCCCCTGCTGGCCTCACTAACACCTCTTCCAGCAGTGACCTGGTTTACCCAGGAGTCTCCCATCCAGACACTGACCAGCCTCAGTCCTGCTAGCATCAGTGGGCAACCAGTCTTGGGCTACAGGCTGATATGGCTGCTGGCGTTCTGATGTGCAGTACGTCTGCGTTGTTTCACCAAACGTATAGTGTAAATGCAGATATCAGATTAGGGTAATTTTTAAAAGAAAATGTCAGATGGTCATCAAAAAAATCATATATAGTCAATAAATCAGAATTGGCCATTAAGGCCTATGTAAATGCGGCCTAAGTCACCTTTTCCAGCTCCAACCGCTTAACCACCTGCTCTGTCACCAGTTACTGAGGTTCTCATAGAAAACACAGCCAGAACACTCGATTCCTCAGATGTTTGCTATTTACCTGAAATTCTAAATTTGATCCTTAAATCCATTAATCTTTCTCTGATCTCCAATTACTGGACAGCAACACTACTGTCCAGACACTGGTCCAAATCAGTCTTGGCCAGATCAGGCATTCCAGCAAACCGTTACTCCAGCCATTCCTTCCTTTAGACCCCCCCCCCCCCCCCCCCCAAAAAAAAGGTCTCACCTAACAAGCTCATCAATCACTCAATCTATAATCTAGTCACTAGTAATTCTGCATTAATCAATACATTCCACCTACTCACCTCCTTTCCCAGCAATAGCAGGGATTCCCCGTCCATTCCCACAGCTCATATTTTGTCAGCCTACCTGAGTATCACGACCTTTCCACCCAGATTCCCTTCAGGCAACCCTATGACATAGACCACTCATCATTCATTCCATCATTTCTAAGCCTGTCAACCATTTTTACTCTACTATTGCAGCAGCGATTCCCTTTCAAGAGAACTCAAGCTGCGTTGAGATGCTGTGAGAGCACATCTGCGTTATTGCGTCGTGAAGCACGTGTGAAATCAGTCCAATGGCGTGACGGAACATCATAGGCGGGTGATGGAGCTTCTGTGGGAGAAGTTTGATCATGCGGAAGTAAACCTGTTTGCATCGCAAGAGACAACACACTGTCCAATGTGGTTCTCCCTCACTTCTCTCAGACTGGATGCCATAGTACAGACATGGCCGAGGCTACGTCTGTACACATTTCCCCAGATCGCTCTGCTATCGGGAGTTCTGGAGAGGGTTTGCCGGGATGGGGTCCATCTGCTGTTAGTAGCCCCATTCTGGCCAGCCCAAGTTTGGTTCTCAGACCTGGTGTCCCTCCTCGACGGCTCTCCTCTGGAGATTCTGATCAGGAGGCACTAGGGGTGGGCGATATAGCCTCAAAATGATATCACAATATTTCAAGAATATTTGCGATAATGATATTTATGAAGATATGACGACCATTTTTTAATTACATTTATCTCACTCATGTTTGCTCACTCATTGCATTTTTACAATTGGGTAATTTTGTTGTTAAGAGTTTACACAACACAAGAAAGCTTGATTTCAATCTTTGAATCAAATTGAAAAAAAGTAGCAAAAATGTATACAACATAATAAAGATCCAAATAAGGAGAAGTTTTTGGGTAGGTCTAACACTAGTATTCAGAAATACTAGAGAAACTGAATCAGGTAATCAAATGTAAAATAACACTGATAGTCTTTTAGTCCTGACTAAATTAAATACATAGGCTATTAATTCTGATTTCTTACAATTAAAGCTATATTTTGTTGTTTTGACGACAACATTAATGACAGACACATATGGCCGCTGTCACTTTTAGAGCTAGTGCCCGGATCCAATACTGTTTTCATTACATTGGCTGTCACACTGTCACATGCGTTTTATGCTTATTTAAGACGTAACCAACTGTGTTTACGAGTTTACTAACCAAGACCGGAACTTTGACACAATTTTGCTTGTTTTTTCCCCGTTAAAGCAATATAATCCATGAAAAATAACTTTTGTTACTCTCGAGTTGTTTGTGAGGCGGCTTTACTGCATGTATGCACGCAGAGAAACATCTCTCAGAGAGCGCGCGTCTGGATAGTTTAAAATCGCTTGAATGTTTAAACTGATAAGATTTAAAAAGAAGTGAAAATTATAAACTTTAGTTATGATGCAATGCTGGCCCGATTGTGCAAAGGACATTTCCGTCATGTCCCGACTCCTAAACACGAGAGTGTAGTTTCGACGCTTGCCTTGTGCAACCCATTTTGAGAGAGAGAGAGAGAGAGAGAGAGAGAGAGAGAGAGAGAGAGAGAGAAGACGCAGCACCGCTGAAGGGACATTCTAAAACGCTTAACGTGAAAAACGCTTAACGTGGCTTACTGCACTAAGACAGTGATATTAAAAGACCAAACTCAGTACACATCATATTAATAAACCATACTATGTATAAAAAAATAAGAGTCCAAAATATGAACGCAACGCGTTTAATTACACGTTAAGCATTTTCTTCCCATAGAAAACCGTTATAAGAAAACGCTTAACGTGGCTTACTGTAGGCTACTAAGACAGTGATATTAAAAGACCAAACTCGGTACACATCATATTAATAAACCATACTATGTATAAAAAAAATAAGATGAATCCAAAATATGAACGCAACGCGTTTAATTACACGTTAAGCATTTTCTTCCCATAGAAAACCATTATAAGAAAACGCTTAACGTGGCTTACTGTACTAAGACAGTGATATTAAAAGACCAAACTCAGTACACATCATATTAATAAACCATACTATGTATAAAAAAATAAGATGAGTCCAAAATATGAACGCAACGTTTATTAATATGATGTGTACTGAGTTTGGTCTTTCAATATCACTGTCTTAGTGCAGTAAGCCACGTTAAGCGTTTTCTTATAACGGTTTTCTATGGGAAGAAAATGTTTAACGTGTAATTAAACGCGTTGCGTTCATATTTTGGACTCATCTTATTTTTTTATACATAGTATGGTTTATTAATATGATGTGTACTGAGTTTGGTCTTTTAATATCACTGTCTTAGTGCAGTAAGCCACGTTAAGCGTTTTTCACGTTAAGCGTTTTAGAATGTCCCCCGCTGAACACTCACGCGGTTTGTGAAATTGCGTCTCGAAGAAAGTTTTAAAATGATTGTTTTATTTTATAATCTGTGTGGATACATTTAGGCTACTCATACAATCTACATGCTAAAGTGAATCAATGTTTGCGGGGGAATTTCACGCATTATAAGTGGTAGACCTGCGGGAATTATTCAAATACTATTGAAGTAGAGCCCTTTTAACACTAGAAGTGCCAGAATTCCATAACTACTAGAACTGCCACAAGCGGTCATTTTGACCGCTAGATTCCAAACTCTATATCTTTAATAATAAATATCCAATTGAGAGATTAATGGATTTATTGTATTAGGATATCTTTTTAAAACAAAACAACACCAAACTGTATATTTAAACAAGTTTAATTAAACATTTATAAATAATAATATCATTAGTAGCCTATTATCGCATATGTTGTGGGAGAAAGGGGGAATAGGGAGCTGTTCCTTTCATGTTGTAAGGATGTGAAATTGTAGTTCGAGCGGAAGGGAATTATGGGTAGTGTAGTCCAAAACACGCATGGTCACGTGTGCAGCGTATTTTCTTGTTATATTCAGTGGAAATGAACCGAGTATTTATGTTCACTGCAACATTGAAAGTCATGTGGATGCATGCCGAAGAGATTAATAAAGCAGTGACTCAGGACACTTCGTCTAACTCATCATTTGCACCGACTTGAGTAACTAGTGAACTGTTACGCACACACATACGGCTGCTGAGATGGTGAGTGCCGAAGAGAAAAGGTAGCCTAACACATATTCACAACAGATTTTATAGCTATATTTTCATATCCATTCAACATAACTCAGAACAAGATAATAACAACTAAAAGTATCTTATTTAGATATTCTGTTGACAGTGAGAGAGACAAAGGTCAACCACGGGAAATGTAACAAAAGAATACCGCGAAATTCAGTGCGGTCAATATGACCGTCTATGGCCGAAATAGGTAAATATGTTCATTTGTTTTTTTGCCTTCCATGTAATTTATATGAAAAACATTTTAAATGAAAATACAGACACTTGTCAGGCACCAGCAGGATTTTATTTATTTTTTCAATAAAGGTATTGTAGTATAAAATTCAAACCGGTCAAACTGACCGTCATGGCCGTTCTAGTGTTAAGGTCGGCTAGTAAATCGTCATCGGAGGCTGACAGGTGCTCTCACGCTCAGACAGGTGTTGTTGTTGTGCGCGCTAGGGAACGGAAATGGGCCATAGGTCATTGTGTCGCTATATCATTGATATTGCGATATGACACTTTTTTATCATGTAAATATCGTGTTATCGTGGACGGTATGATATGGCAATCCTCTAGGGGGAATGATATTTCACCTTCTTTCAGTTATGGAAACTGTGGGCTTGGCCTTTGGTTCAGCTCATAGAACCGAGGTTGTGGAGACCATAACAAAACGAAATGGAGACTTGCAGGCCCTGTCGGTATCTCCTTCCTGCCTAGAATTTTCACCCGGCATAGTGAAAGCCCTTCTTCACCCTAGAGCGGGTCATGTGTCCAAGGTGCCCACTAATATCTCATCTCCTCCATGGTGTTTTCCTCGAGAGCTCCTCTCCTGTTCTGTGTCCTCACCCTTCCTCCTCGCTCGGACTGTAGTGTTACGCCACCTTCCGGGAGGGGGTGTAAAGTCAGTTCAGTTAAGTTTAGTTTCATTGTGTTTTGGTTTAATTTTTCAAGATCACATTTGCCTGTGTTCTCATTCCTGATTAAGTTAAACACCTTACACTAAACAGTTCTAGTTCTGTGTATATAAGCCCTTGAATTTCTCTGTTCATTGTTCAGTGTTGTTTATGTTGATGTGGTTGTATCCTGGTGTTATTCCGGATGTCTCCTGCGTGTTCGGTGTTATTTTGTAAATAATGAGTTCTTGTTCCATCATAACAGAGACAGATTTTGCTTCGCTGCACACCACTAATGGATGGTTCAGTTGAGCTAATTTGTCACACTGAAAAATAGTTTATGAATAAATGAGTTGTAAAAGTGAACTGGTGCTGTGTGTATTGTCTTTGCAGGGTCTAAGGGCTGCTGATAAAGACACAACTGCTCCACCGTATGACTCGCTGTTAGTGTTTGACTACGAGGGTGACGGCTCTCCTGCAGGATCACTCAGCTCCATCATCTCCTCCAGCAGTGATGGAGACCAGGATTACCATTACCTCAACGACTGGGGTCCACGCTTCACTAAACTAGCTGACATGTATGGTGGCACAGACGAGTGAAAGACAAGAACGCCACAGCTTTTTTCCTCATTTCAGATGACAGCTGCAGAAATGTGTTTTAAAGGATCAATACAAGCAAACACAGCATCCCAAGGCAAAATGTTAATAATTAACTCAAGGCTTAAAGCAATAGTTATGCATAAATGTGGAACACTTTCAGAGTATGATACTCGTTACACTTGAACTTTACAGTATAGGAGCACAGGGATTTAATGTGCCTTTTTGTACATTTGTTTGGGATCTGAATGATTTATGTTCAAGGCTTTTATTATACTGACTTAAGGAGTGATTTTGAGATTTAAAAATGCGTTTATCTATGATGCAAATGATCATGCTTTTCTTTTTTGCTTACAAACTGTTTTTCAAAAGGATTATTTAACTTTATTTTTTTTCCACATATTGTAAGACAAATTGTAAGACACTATACAGTCCACAGAATTCTTAGGCTATTTGTTCAACACGGATTTAACATATGCACATAGTTTGAAATAAAAAAAAATTATAACTTAAATGCTTGTAGGTTTCCTTCATTAACTGTGATTACATTACATTGCATGTACACATAAGTTTGTGCTTCACAGTAAGGAAAAAGGCCTTTATTAATTAAAGAGCAGAATGAATTTCTAAGTGATTTCTAAATAGTTAAAGTCAGCTCAATGAGAGTTCATGTCAGAATGGATTTTTCAACATTTTACATGGAAATTAGTTTTGCAACGGATGATCGTTCACAGGAATGTATTAAAGAGAATAAAGGAAACCACACGGGTAAACATCATTGAGTGTCAGCTGGCACTTGAAACTCAGGTACAACAGTCTTTCTGTATTGAAGGACAGACCGGGACTGACGAAGATGAAGATCAGAGACGATGAAGAACCTCGAGCTGGAGTCGGATGAGTCTGGCACTGGTGTGAGAGACGAGACCAGTGAAGGTGTGTGTGACGAGACCAGTGAAGGTGTGTGTGACGAGACCAGTGAAGGTGTGACAAACGAGACCAGTGAAGGTGTGTGTGACGAGACCAGTGAAGGTGTGTGTGACGAGACCAGTGAAGGTGTGTGTGACGAGACCAGTGAAGGTGTGTGTGACGAGACCAGTGAAGGTGTGACAAACGAGACCAGTGAAGGTGTGTGTGACGAGACCAGTGAAGGTGTGTGTGACGAGACCAGTGAAGGTGTGTGTGACGAGACCAGTGAAGGTGTGACAAACGAGACCAGTGAAGGTGTGTGTGACGAGACCAGTGAAGGTGTGTGTGACGAGACCAGTGAAGGTGTGTGTGACGAGACCAGTGAAGGTGTGTGTGACGAGACCAGTGAAGGTGTGTGTGACGAGACCAGTGAAGGTGTGACAAACGAGACCAGTGAAGGTGAGTGTGACGAGACCAGTGAAGGTGTGTGTGACGATACCAGTGAAGGTGTGAGAGACGAGACCAGTGAAGGTGTGTGTGACGAGACCAGTGAAGGTGTGTGTGACGAGACCAGTGAAGGTGTGTGTGACGATACCAGTGAAGGCGTGTGTGACGATACCAGTGAAGGTGTGTGTGACGAGACCAGTGAAGGTGAGTGTGACGAGACCAGTGAAGGTGTGTGTGACGAGACCAGTGAAGGTGTGTGTGACGATACCAGTGAAGGTGAGTGTGACGAGACCAGTGAAGGTGTGTGTGACGAGACCAGTGAAGGTGTGTGTGACGAGACCAGTGAAGGTGTGTGTGACGATACCAGTGAAGGTGAGTGTGACGATACCAGTGAAGGTGTGTGTGACGAGACCAGTGAAGGTGTGTGTGACGAGACCAGTGAAGGTGAGTGTGACGAGACCAGTGAAGGTGAGTGTGACGAGATCAGTGAAGGTGTGTGTGACGAAACCAGTGAAGGTGTGTGTGACGATACCAGTGAAGGTGTGTGTGACGGGACCAGTGAAGGTGTGTGTGACGAGACCAGTGAAGGTGTGTGTGACGATACCAGTGAAGGTGTGTGTGACGAGACCAGTGAAGGTGTGTGTGACGAGACCAGTGAAGGTGAGTGTGACGATACCAGTAAAGGTGTGTGTGACGAGACCAGTGAAGGTGTTTGTGACGAGAACAGTGAAGGTGTGTGTGACGAGACCAGTGAAGGTGTGTGTGACGAGACCAGTGAAGGTGTTTGTGACGAGAACAGTGAAGGTGTGTGTGACGAGACCAGTGAAGGTGTGTGTGACGAGACCAGTGAAGGTGTGTGTGACGAGACCAGTGAAGGTGTGTGTGACGAGACCAGTGAAGGTGTGTGTGACGGGACCAGTGAAGGTGTGTGTGACGAGACCAGTGAAGGTGAGTGTGACGAGACCAGTGAAGGTGTGTGTGACGAGACCAGTGAAGGTGTGTGTGACGGGACCAGTGAAGGTGTGTGTGACGGGACCAGTGAAGGTGAGTGTGACGAGACCAGTGAAGGTGTGTGTGACGAGACCAGTGAAGGTGTGTGTGACGAGACCAGTGAAGGTGTGTGTGACGAGACCAGTGAACGTGTGTGTGACGAGACCAGTGAATGTGACGAGACCAGTGAAGGTGTGTGTGACGAGACCAGTGAAGGTGTGTGTGACGAGACCAGTGAAGGTGTGTGTGACGGGACCAGTGAAGGTGTGTGTGACGGGACCAGTGAAGGTGAGTGTGACGAGACCAGTGAAGGTGAGTGTGACGAGACCAGTGAAGGTGTGTGTGACGATACCAGTGAAGGTGTGTGTGACGAGACCAGTGAAGGTGTGTGTGACGAGACCAGTGAAGGTGTGTGTGACGGGACCAGTGAAGGTGTGTGTGACGGGACCAGTGAAGGTGAGTGTGACGAGACCAGTGAAGGTGAGTGTGACGAGACCAGTGAAGGTGTGTGTGACGATACCAGTGAAGGTGTGTGTGACGATACCAGTGAAGGTGTGTGTGACGGGACCAGTGAAGGTGTGTGTGACGGGACCAGTGAAGGTGTGTGTGACGGGACCAGTGAAGGTGTGATGAGACCAGTGAAGGTGTGTGTGACGGGACCAGTGAAGGTGTGTGTGACGGGACCAGTGAAGGTGTGTGTGACGGGACCAGTGAAGGTGTGTGTGACGGGACCAGTGAACGTGTGTGTGACGAGACCAGTGAATGTGACGAGACCAGTGAAGGTGAGTGTGACGAGACCAGTGAAGGTGTGTGTGACGAGACCAGTGAAGGTGTGTGTGACGATACCAGTGAAGGTGTGTGTGACGAGACCAGTGAAGGTGTGTGTGACGAGACCAGTGAAGGTGAGTGTGACGAGACCAGTGAAGGTGTGTGTGACGAGACCAGTGAAGGTGAGTGTGACGAGACCAGTGAAGGTGTGTGTGACGATACCAGTGAAGGTGTGTGTGACGAGACCAGTGAAGGCGAGTGTGACGAGACCAGTGAAGGCGTGTGTGACGAGACCAGTGAAGGCGAGACCAGTGAAGGCGTGTGTGACGATACCAGTGAAGGCGTGTGTGACGAGACCAGTGAAGGCGTGTGTGACGAGACCAGTGAAGGCGAGTGTGACGAGACCAGTGAAGGCGTGTGTGACGAGACCAGTGAAGGCGTGTGTGACGAGACCAGTGAAGGCGTGTGTGACGAGACCAGTGAAGGCGTGTGTGACGAGACCAGTGAAGGCGTGTGTGACGAGACCAGTGAAGGTGTGTGTGACGATACCAGTGAAGGCGTGTGTGACGAGACCAGTGAAGGCGAGTGTGACGAGACCAGTGAAGGTGTGTGTGACGAGACCAGTGAAGGTGTGTGTGACGAGACCAGTGAAGGCGTGTGTGACGATACCAGTGAAGGCGTGTGTGACGAGACCAGTGAACGTGTGTGTGACGTGACCAGTGAAGGTGTGTGTGACGAGACCAGTGAAGGTGTGTGTGACGGGACCAGTGAAGGTGTGTGTGACGAGACCAGTGAAGATGTGTGTGACGAGATCAGTGAAGGTGTGTGTGACGGGACCAGTGAAGGTGTGACGGGACCAGTGAAGGTGTGTGTGACGAGACCAGTGAAGGTGAGTGTGACGAGACCAGTGAAGGTGTGTGTGACGATACCAGTGAAGGTGTGTGTGACGAGACCAGTGAAGGTGTGTGTGACGAGACCAGTGAAGGTGAGTGTGACGATACCAGTAAAGGTGTGTGTGACGAGACCAGTGAAGGTGAGTGTGACGAGACCAGTGAAGGTGTTTGTGACGAGAACAGTGAAGGTGTGTGTGACGAGACCAGTGAAGGTGTGTGTGACGAGACCAGTGAAGGTGTGTGTGACGAGACCAGTGAAGGTGTGTGTGACGAGACCAGTGAAGGTGAGTGTGACGAGACCAGTGAAGGTGTGTGTGACGAGACCAGTGAAGGTGTGTGTGACGAGACCAGTGAAGGTGTGTGTGACGAGACCAGTGAAGGTGTGTGTGACGGGACCAGTGAAGGTGTGTGTGACGAGACCAGTGCAGGTGAGTGTGACGAGACCAGTGAAGGTGTGTGTGACGATACCAGTGAAGGTGTGTGTGACGAGACCAGTGAAGGTGTGTGTGACGAGACCAGTGAAGGTGTGTGTGACGGGACCAGTGAAGGTGTGTGTGACGATACCAGTGAAGGTGAGTGTGACGAGACCAGTGAAGGTGTGTGTGACGAGACCAGTGAAGGTGTGTGTGACGAGACCAGTGAAGGTGTGTGTGACGGGACCAGTGAAGGTGTGTGTGACGATACCAGTGGAGGTGTGTGTGACGATACCAGTGAAGGTGAGTGTGACGAGACCAGTGAAGGTGTGTGTGACGAGACCAGTGAAGGTGTGTGTGTGACGGGACCAGTGAATGAAGGTGTGTGTGACGGGACCAGTGAAGGTGTGTGTGACGAGACCAGTGAAGGTGAGTGTGACGAGACCAGTGAAGGTGAGTGTGACGAGACCAGTGAAGGTGAGTGTGACGAGACCAGTGAAGGTGTGTGTGACGAGACCAGTGAAGGTGTGTGTGACGAGACCAGTGAAGGTGTGTGTGACGAGACCAGTGAAGGTGTGTGTGACGGGACCAGTGAAGGTGTGTGTGACGGGACCAGTGAAGGTGTGTGTGACGAGACCAGTGAAGGTGTGTGTGACGAGACCAGTGAAGGTGTGTGTGACGGGACCAGTGAAGGTGTGTGTGACGGGACCAGTGAAGGTGTGTGTGACGAGACCAGTGAAGGTGTGTGTGACGAGACCAGTGAAGGTGTGTGTGACGAGACCAGTGAAGGTGTGTGTGACGAGACCAGTGAAGGTGTGTGTGACGAGACCAGTGAAGGTGTGTGTGACGAGACCAGTGAAGGTGTGTGTGACGAGACCAGTGAAGGTGAGTGTGACGAGACCAGTGAAGGTGTGTGTGACGAGACCAGTGAAGGTGTGTGTGACGAGACCAGTGAAGGTGTGTGTGACGATACCAGTGGAGGTGTGTGTGACGATACCAGTGAAGGTGAGTGTGACGAGACCAGTGAAGGTGTGTGTGACGGGACCAGTGAAGGTGTGTGTGACGGGACCAGTGAAGGTGTGTGTGACGAGACCAGTGAAGGTGAGTGTGACGAGACCAGTGAAGGTGTGTGTGACGGGACCAGTGAAGGTGTGTGTGACGAGACCAGTGAAGGTGAGTGTGACGAGACCAGTGAAGGTGTGTGTGACGAGACCAGTGAAGGTGTGTGTGACGAGACCAGTGAAGGTGTGTGTGACGAGACCAGTGAAGGTGAGTGTGACGAGACCAGTGAAGGTGTGTGTGACGAGACCAGTGAAGGTGTGTGTGACGAGACCAGTGAAGGTGAGTGTGACGAGACCAGTGAAGGTGTGTGTGACGAGACCAGTGAAGGTGTGTGTGACGGGACCAGTGAAGGTGTGTGTGACGATACCAGTGGAGGTGTGTGTGACGATACCAGTGAAGGTGAGTGTGACGAGACCAGTGAAGGTGTGTGTGACGAGACCAGTGAAGGTGTGTGTGACGGGACCAGTGAAGGTGTGTGTGACGAGACCAGTGAAAGTGAGTGTGACGAGACCAGTGAAGGTGTGTGTGACGGGACCAGTGAAGGTGTGTGTGACGAGACCAGTGAAGGTGAGTGTGACGAGACCAGTGAAGGTGTGTGTGACGAGACCAGTGAAGGTGTGTGTGACGAGACCAGTGAAGGTGTGTGTGACGAGACCAGTGAAGGTGAGTGTGACGAGACCAGTGAAGGTGTGTGTGACGAGACCAGTGAAGGTGTGTGTGACGAGACCAGTGAAGGCGTGTGTGACGAGACCAGTGAAGGCGTGTGTGACGAGACCAGTGAAGGTGTGTGTGACGAGACCAGTGAAGGTGAGTGTGACGAGACCAGTGAAGGTGTGTGTGACGAGACCAGTGAAGGTGAGTGTGACGAGACCAGTGAAGGTGTGTGTGACGAGACCAGTGAAGGTGTGTGTGACGAGACCAGTGAAGGTGTGTGTGACGGGACCAGTGAAGGTGTGTGTGACGAGACCAGTGAAGGTGAGTGTGACGGGACCAGTGAAGGTGAGTGTGACGGGACCAGTGAAGGTGTGTGTGACGATACCAGTGAAGGTGTGTGTGACGAGACCAGTGAAGGTGTGTGTGACGAGACCAGTGAAGGTGTGTGTGACGGGACCAGTGAAGGTGTGTGACGGGACCAGTGAAGGTGTGTGTGACGAGACCAGTGAAGGTGAGTGTGACGAGACCAGTGAAGGTGTGTGTGACGGGACCAGTGAAGGTGTGTGTGACGAGACCAGTGAAGGTGAGTGTGACGAGACCAGTGAAGGTGTGTGTGACGGGACCAGTGAAGGTGTGTGTGACGGGACCAGTGAAGGTGTGTGTGACGAGACCAGTGAAGGTGTGTGTGACGGGACCAGTGAAGGTGTGTGTGACGAGACCAGTGAAGGTGAGTGTGACGAGACCAGTGAAGGTGTGTATGACGAGACCAGTGAAGGTGTGTGTGACGAGACCAGTGAAGGTGTGTGTGACGAGACCAGTGAAGGTGAGTGTGATGAGACCAGTGAAGGTGTGTGTGACGGGACCAGTGAAGGTGTGTGTGACGGGACCAGTGAAGGTGTGTGTGACGAGACCAGTGAAGGTGTGTGTGACGAGACCAGTGAAGGTGTGTGTGACGAGACCAGTGAAGGTGTGTGTGGGCTTTCATGCAGGTTCTGCTTAATCAATCACAGGTGTAGGGAATCAGTATTCAGGAAAATGTAGTTTTCCCTCTGTCCTGCACAGTTGTAGATTTGTAATCAAACAATTCAAAGTGGATAAGTGGACAATTCAACATTACATGGAGATAGGAAGCAGGAAAGAAAAGAAAATGCAAAGTAAATAAACTAAAAGCCCCCAAACCACAGAACAGATAATCAGATAATACCTTAAAAAAATAAGATCCTCAGTCCTTTTTCATAGAACAATTTACATTTTTCATTGTAACTTTTGTATTCAGATATGTAGACTGGCGATCAATAAAGCCAGAGCACAAATCTTAAACTACAGTTTTGAGTGCAGGAGTCATGTGACCGTAGCCTGACAGCCGGAACAGGAAAGTGTTCCCCTAGATACAGCAGTGTCACGGTGAGAGCCTGCTTCTGATTGGAGGATCTGCTTATGACACAGCCTGCTTCTGATTGGAGGATCTGCTTATGACACAGCCTGCTTCTGATTGGAGGATCTGCTTATGACACAGCCTGCTTCTGATTGGAGGATCTGAGTCCACACCAGGGATTATTCCCTCTCTCTTTCACCTCAGTTAAAGTTTGCTTCTCTCAGTTAAAGTTTGCTTCTCTGTTTGATCCACTGTCATCTACAAACATGGCGCTGTATCTGGCCATTCTTACCCTCACTTTTTTTCTCTCAACTGATGCTCAATGTAAGTCATACTTTGTATATTAGATTTTTAATGTGAAAAGCCTGTACAAGGATGTATGATTTCATGAAGTACACAAATTACTTAAGATATATATAAAAATAAGGTTTTGTGTAAAATCGTTCAATCTGATATGCAGTTTATCCATTAATTTTCTGGATATTTTTAATTCATCTTTTTTCTTTTGATGTTTCTTCCATTTCAGTTATACACAACTATTTCAACATTAATGGATGTTCTGATACAGAAAAAGAAAGTATGGTTGGATCTGATGGAGAAGAGTTGTGGCATGCTGACTTTAATCGAAAGATGGGAGTAAATACATTACCTGCTTTTGCAGATCCTATGAGCTTTCCAGGATTTTATGAAATGAGCGTTGCAGAACAAGAAGTATGCAAAGAAAACTTAGCTGTATGCATTAAAGTTTACAAGAACCTACCAGAGGAAATGGGTACGATGTGAATTTGCACTGTAAAGCATGACAGTTTTGCTTGAGTTGTAAAGTTTTACTGAAATACTTTTCTTAACATTCACATTAATCTGTTTGGAAACAGAAATGAAATGAGCTCCATATTATGCATTCAGTGTCATCAAGATTTTGGTTAAGTTTTGGTTCACAATTATACTTGATATATCTGAGATTAGTTTTCCTATGAAAGAACTTTATTTGAACGAGGTCAGATTTACTCCTGCAGAGTTTAACACAGTTGTGTGTGTTCTCAGACCCCCCCGAGACTTCCATCTATCCGAAGAATGATGTTGAGCTGGGTGTTGAGAACGCCCTCATCTGTCATGTGACGGGGTTCTTCCCTCCGCCTGTCGACGTCTCCTGGACTAAGAACAATGTCATCGTGACAGAAGGCGTGAGTCTGAGCCAGAACCGGCCGAGGAACGATGGGACCTTCCACATGTTCTCCTCTCTGAAGATCATTCCTGAGGAGAGAGACGTTTACAGCTGTACGGTGAAACACAGAGCCCTGCAGGGACCACAGACAAAAATATGGGGTAAAGAAAATCAAATCAAACTACTATAATTTATGTTATTCCCAGTTGTTTTCTGTATGAATGATGCATGTATAAAAACAACAAACTCTGCGGAACAAATGAAATGCCAAAAGCAGGATGGATTTTCCTATGAAACATTGTGTTGTAAATGCATCTGCTCGACAGCTGTTATAACGTTCACACACGTGTGCTGATTGACAGGTGTCAGAGAGGCGTCTGCTGCTCCCCCCAGTGTGGGACCAGTGCTGTTCTGTGGAGTGGGAATGACTCTGGCTCTGCTGGGAATGGCTACTGGAATCTGTTTCTGTGTTAAAGGACCTGCAACTGACAATACAGATATGGCAAAAAAAGAAAAACAATTAATGCAATGGACCTACCAATAAAGACAATTTCTGGAGGATTTGAATACAATGATTCAGTGCATGTGTGTGTCGTTTTAGATGACGGACAGCACTGCTGGTGTTGAAGATCGAGAGATTCATAAACGTGATGATCTGGTTGAACCTTAAGTGTACTTGGATAAAGTCACCCCATAAAAGCTTTGCTGGCGATGTTGTAGCACTATTCACGCTTAAATTTAAATCTAAAAGTCTTTGTTTTTACATTACTTTTGATGAACTGAAAATGTAATCTAAACAAATCATATTCTTGATATTGAGTGACTTAATCATTAAAATAATGTTAAATGTAGTAGAATTTTTTCACTTTTTGTACTTAAAATTAAACTTGGGTCTTAATTAAATTATTATAAAACATAAAAATCTAAATTTGTTATATTTTGTGACACATTCCAAATAAAGATTGAAATGTCTATGGCAGTTTTATTGAAATAGGTGTCCCAGGTGAAAAGGAAATATGCTTAAATTGTGCTTATTTTGATATACTTAATGTATTTTAAGTGTACTGTATTAAGTGTGTATAAAATGTGTTATTTTGAAACAACTTCAAGTATACTTCAAGTCAGTGCTTGAATTGAGGGGGGGCTGGGGGGATCCGGGACCCCCCATAAGATGTAAAAAATAGACTTAGGGGGTCCCTCGGATATTTTTATTTTAGTAAAAAGAATAATGGCAAATCTGATTAAATGCATGCAATAAATGGTCAATTTCGTGAATTAATTATTTACAATAATTGATGTTAAATTTGTTGTTAAAGGCTTTGCCATGTCTCTTTAAAATGTAAACGCCCCGCCCCACATCTGAAGAGCGCTGTGCGCAAGACATCGTTTGCAGAACTGATTGATTGGCGCCGCTAAAGCTAATTTTAGCAATTCAGCTTTGATCACAGGAATAAATTACACTTTACTATATATTCGCATAGAAAACAGTCACACTATTTCACAGTATTACTGTTTTTTTATCAAATCAATGCAACTTTGAGCAGAAGAGACTACTTTTAAAAACATAAAAATCTTATCGATCTCAACTTCTGAACGGTAGTGTATATTTCATTTTATTATGTAGCCTATATTTATTTAAAAAAAATTGAAACCAAACCATGGCATTATCTAGTGTGCAGGTAAAGAGGACCTCCACTTGCTTTTACTGGTCTTCAAGTGCCTTATATGTAATGCCCTGGTATATTTGCCATAGTTGACCTTTTAGATCTGCTGCTTTGTCACCCTCTAAATCCAGTATTACTTTAGTAAGTAATTTAAAAGAAGAATAGTAGTTTATCTCTCTTTGTTAAATAACATTGGACTGAAAATGTATGTATGTATGTTTGTATATATTATATATATATATATATATATTTCTTTCTTTATCAACAGTTTTTAATAAATAGTATATGCATATTATGATCAAATATATTGTATATTTTGTATAAATTGTATATTGCGAGACTATTTAACCAACTAAACAACCCCCCGCCCAAAACAATTTTTTATGGTGAAATTTCTTTTATGGTGGGGACCCCCCATACGACTTGATTCAATTCGAGCACTGCTTCAAGTACTTTTATATGCATTTAAGTCCAATTTTAATATAATTGTAATATATTTGAATATACTTGTGTTAAAATGGAACCATTTTAAGTACATTTAGTGTAATTTAATAGCACTTCTTTAGATTGTATTTTTAATACACTTTAAAGCTGTTTTAGAACTACAGCTGAAGTATATTTTTAGCTTCACATTAATGTGTTCCCAGTATATTTTAAATATAATGTATTAGTAGAACACTATAAGAGCCACTATTAGTAAATTAAAAAGACATTTTTACAAAACCATTCAGTATGAAAATAATATATTTTAATGTATTAAAAATACAGTGAAAAATTATCATTCTGTAAAACACACAGTAAAAAATATGTATAAAACACACACACACACACAAACACACACTTTGGAAGCTAGTCAACTTTAATTTACTACACCCAGTGAACATCAGTACAGCAGCATATGTAAACAATTAAAATTACAGTGATCTGCAGAGGTATTATAAACAACAACAAAAAAACTAACAAGTCAATAAACCTAACTACAGTCGGTCACGTGCTGCAAACAGTTACAGTTACTCAAACCATCCTCCTCCTTCAAGTGGAGGGTGAAGGGTCTCGAATAAGTGCTCGCACCTCAGACACTGTCGTGTTTGGAAACGGTTTGATCACAGTGTCTGTGAAAAGGGGAAAAGATAATTATTTTTTTAATATTAAAGCCACATTAACCTCTGTTAAAAAAGTAACTGTTCCCTTTCCTCGACTGAATGGGGATCACGCCAGGGACAGGTCCGTAGCCAGCCTATTGAAAGGGGGGGTTCTTTTTTTCAAAAAGTGGACCTTTTTGCAGTTTTTCTCCTCCTTTTGTATTTAACTATGAGGTTCAAATACTTCATTTTGGTGACCTTTTATGCACTAATTTGTCTGCTGGTTAATGAGCACGCTTTTTGATGCACCTAAAATATTTACTGCATTGTTGTCAGGGGCGGAGTTGGACCAAAAAATCTACCGGGAAATTTCGTAGACCACCGGCCGGTATTTTTTGGGAAAAAAATAAATAAAAATTTGCAAGAACCCTTGCAAAATTATTTTTAATAGACTAAGAAAGCCACCACTACTGATCACATCTATGGTTAGACTGATTTGTTTAGATCCAGTGAAGTGTCCCACCACTTTTTCTCAGGATCGATATAATTTAATATACTATTAAATAAGAGATCTAGCGCTAAAATGTGTTGTTTTTTAACTCGAGCTGAGCGCTCGTTGCCACGGCGATCGGTTGCATGGATACAGTGTTCTCTTGTATGAGGTCTTCACTCGGACGCGCGCTTCAATCTATCGCCGTTGCGGAGACTCTATTCATTCCGGTGAAATCACAAAATAAAATGCACACAAATGTGTCCCTGCTTGATATAGACTGTCTATAACCACTGATGAACATATTCAGTTTTGATGAAAGGAAAAAAAAACTATACGCAGTGTTTCCCCTACAATGTATTTAGCAGCGGCGCAGCGCCGCCACTGGATTTTCAGCGCCGCTGCAAAATCTTCACATGATCAGTAATATCACGACATTCACTTACACACCTAAAAACACTGAGACATGGCGACCGCTGGCGCTGCTAATGCGGTGGCTCTGAATCCACTTGTTGACAAGAAAGGAGGAAAGAGCCACATATGGAAATATTTTCGATTAGGCTAATGTCACCTTGCCATAAGGGGCCGTTCACACAGCGCGTTTCTCTGCGCGTGCAAATTCGTTATTTCAAATGTAGGCGCACTGGAAGCGCGCTCGTTTTTCCAGGCCGCCTCTGTTGATGGTTGCATAGCAACGACAGACGCCACGGGAGAGCAAGCGCTTTTGGAAAGGAGAAAGCGGCGCTCTCCATGAGGACGAGGAAGTATCAGCAAAGAATCAATTGATTTCTAGCCCTGCATTAGCTTTACTACTAGATATATTTATGGAGATGAGAAATAAAAAGCCTGTACAGCTATGATCAGCTGTTCGGCCGAGCTTTCGATGTTGTTACGGAAAGGCCGAAGCTGATCGGTTGGTTTTTGTCACATGGCCTGTTGAGATGAGATGTTACGATGTTTTCATCTCGCCACGCGCGCCTACAATTGAAATAACGAATTTGCGCACAAAAAACGCGATATGTGAACGGCCCCTAAAGTGGACTCGGGTGCGGTTGTGTCGGGGTAGTTTTACGAGTACATGAGCACAGTATCGGACCGACACCCGAGTGCTGTTTATGCCATTATTAGTCCGTCAGAAAAGCAGTTCTAGGCTTATTCTTGGTTGGATAACTCTTAGCAGGTTTAAAAAGCCTTTTAAAATTAAATATGAACACAGTTTTGGATTAAATAAAAGTACAGTCAAGTCAAATAAAACACGTTTTATCTCCTGTATTGTTTGGTAACACTACAATAAGACACCATTCATTAACATTACTTAATGCGTTATCTAACATCAACACATTGAGTGAACAATATATTTTTACAACATGAATTAATGTTTGTGAATGTTATTTAATACAAATACTTGATTGTTCATGTTTGTTCACTTCATTCATTGTGCATTAAATAATGTTAACATAAAACTTTTGATTTTAAAAATGTTAGAAAAATTAAGTGCTCACAGATTGGGTGTGGCCTTTGCCATAAGATAAAATTTTAAATAAATTCTAAATAATCTTTTTCTGGGTTGTGCCATTTCATTTTTCCCCTATCAATATCTACCTTATAGCTGAAAATTAACACGAAACAAAAACGTGAAAAATCTTGTTTAAAATTATAAAATGAAGGTTTCTGTTTGTGACCAGTTCAAGGTACGTGCTGTAATAATCATGCCTTGAATCTGTTGATGGTATGTCATATTTGTATGTCTCAAAATATCGATTTCTATCCACAAAACTTTCCAGAAGTCATTGTTTAAGGGGTTATTTAAAAAAAAAAAAATCTTCCGGAGGTACATGCCCCCGGACCCCCCCGCGCGCGACTTGGTAACATCCTCCGACACGTGACAGCACCGCTGCTGGAAAAATTTCTAGGGGAAACACTGATACGAGTGTGGATTAGAACCCGTAACCTCTGACACGCTTGGCAAAAGATCTACCACTAGACCATTTAAGAACTCAAAAAAAGAGGATCGATGCATTTATTTACGGGTTGAGCAGAGAGGCTGCACAGTTTGACCAGCGGGCAGCGGCCGCACACCAGGCCGCCGGATGGTGTTGCTCAGAACCTGCAATGTATAACTATCAGACCGGCCCTCGTGGCCTCGAAACACTGCCGGCCCACCGGGAAAAGTCCCGACTCTCCCGATTGCCACTCCGCCCCTGGCCAGAACTCTCTGAACTGCACGCGCGGCACACACACGTCCAGCTACAATCATATTAATTTGAAATAGCAACCCAGAATATTTGTTACAAGCATTGATTAAAACGATGACAATAATCACATGAAAAAAAAAAAAAAAACTTAAATTCTGGACCTTTGGCAGTGAGAGGGGGGGTTCGTTCGAACCACCCGAACCCCCCCTGCATACGGGCTTGAGGGAGCCTATCATCTTCGAGTACTATTGAACGAGCCAATGTAATTGGCGTGCGTGATTACATCACACACTCCGCCCCCGCGGCGCGGGTATAAATACGGAAGTGGATGCACGCACTAGTTGCCTCTCGCTTCGGAGCCGATCGTTTGATGTCTCTGAGAGTGCTGTTGTTTACAACGAGCGAGTGTGTCGGTGTTCTTCAGGAAGACTCTCCCAGTGCTGGTGTTCTACAGCGCGAGTGCAGCGGTGATCGCGAGCTTTGAGCTCTCAACTGCTGTTTTAACAGCAACAAATTCTAAATGT
The DNA here is from genome assembly GCA_030770095.1 of Gila robusta. Classification (NCBI taxonomy): domain Eukaryota; kingdom Metazoa; phylum Chordata; class Actinopteri; order Cypriniformes; family Leuciscidae; genus Gila; species Gila robusta. The sequence goes on along the minus strand of JAVALU010002275.1, from coordinate 323,935 downwards.
TTGTGTGTGTTGACGGCTGGTTAGAGGGCGGAAAAGTGAGTGCTTCACTGTTTCAGTTCTCTGTTCAGTGTTGCCGCGGTCATTCCCCTGTGTGCTCCGGCACTGGTGACGGTCCTATTTTCTGAAAGAGCAACACGGGTGCGTTTGCGTCTTTTTCAAGATATCATTCCACCTGTGCGTTTCTGGATGCGGACCCAACACCTGTGAAGAGATGACCCAACACCTGAGAAAAGATGACCTAACACCTTTGAAGAAACGACCCAACACCTGTGAAGAGACGACCCAACACCTGTGAAGAGATGACCCAACACCTGTGAAGTGACGACCCAGCACCTCTGAAGAGATGACCCAACACCTGTGAAGTGACGACCCAGCACCTCTGAAGAGATGACCCAACACCTGTGAAGAGATGACCCAACACCTGTGAAGTGACGACCCAAGACCTGTGAAGTGACGACCCAGCACCTCTGAAGAGATGACCCAACACCTGTGAAGAGATGACCCAACACCTGTGAAGTGACGACCCAGCACCTCTGAAGAGATGACCCAACACCTGTGAAGAGACGACCCAACACCTCTGAAGAGATGACCCAACACCTGTGAAGAGATGACCCAACACCTGTGAAGAGATGACCCAACACCTGTGAAGAGACGACCCAACACATCTGAAGAGATGACCCAACACCTGTGAAGAGATGACCCAACACCTGTGAAGAGACGACCCAACACCTGTGAAGACTTCAGATGACTCAAACTCTGAATCAACATGCACCAATGATATATTTTCTAAATGTCATCATCATTTAACAAACAAGTATTCATTACTTCAATGAGCTTGTTTCTGCCTTAAATTATTACATTATCTAACTGTGTGATTTGAATATGTACATTTACATTTATTCATTTATCTGACGCTTTTATCCAAAGCGACTTACAATTGCTATATATGTCAGAGGTCGCACGCCTCTGGAGCAACTAGGGGTTAAGTGTCTTGCTCAGGGACACATTGGTGTCTCAGTGGATTCGAACCCGGGTCTCTCACACCAAAGGCATGTGTCTTATCCACTGCGCCATCACCACCCCCATCCCCATTTCCATGTACATTTCTGGAATACATAACTGAGTCAGCCAAACAATTTACAGCACATTTCATAATTCAGAAGGAGGGGCTTCATCGAAAATGGAGTGGAGCTGTGATGTAAAATATATGAAAATAAAGCGTTTTTTTAAAGTCAAGTCAAATCCCCTTTACTTATATATATAGCGCTTTTTACAATACAGATTGTTTCAAAGCAGCTTTACAGAGATAACAGGAAAATAATTTTGTAATAATATTGTTAAATATAAAATTAAACGTCCCCAACTAAGCAAGCCAAAAGCCAATGGCGACAATGGCGAAGAAAGGTGAAAAAGTGACAGTGAAGGAACCAAAACTCCATCAGTGACAGAATGGAGAAATAAACCTTGGGAGAACCCAGACTCAGTCTCAGTTCTCCTCTGGCCAACAAGCGAACAGTGTATGATTATGATTCAGGAGCATTATAGGTCAGAGGTCAGATTGGATCGGAACATTATATTGTGCAGTTCATCTGGTTGAAGACCGGAGTCATCACGTGCGTATGGAGAGTTTGTTGAGGATCAGAGCCGATGCTGTCGTGTCGATGAGGGAGAGTCTAGTGGACACAAGCTCTGCTGACACTTCAAGGATGCGTTGTGGCCGTGTCCAGGCGCAGGTCCTCCATCTGATCTGGATACGGCCCAGATCCGGCTGATTACGGTTAACCTCGGAATAAACAGAAAGACTAATATTAGCGTAGATGCCATTCTTCTTATGATGTAGCTAGTACATCAGGTGTTATAGGAAGCGTTCCCGGTTCCGGCTGACCTAATCTATGCAGACTAACATTGAATTATAGAAGTCTATAATGTGAATGCTAAGCCAAAGAGATGTGTTTTTAGTCTAGACTTGAACTGACAGACTGTGTCTGCTTCCCGGACAATGTTAGGAAGATTGTTCCAAAGTTTTGGTGCTAAATAGGAAAAGGATCTACCGCCAGCAGTCGATTTAGATATTCTAGGTATTATCAACTGGCCAGAATTTTGAGATCGCAATAGACGTGAAGGACTATAATGCGTTAAGAGCTCGCTCAATTACTGCGGAGCTAAACCATTTAGTGCTTTGTAAGTAATGTTTAATAGGAAGCCAATGCAGTGTTGACAGAACCGGGCTAATATGGTCATACTTCCTGGTTCTGGTAAGAACTCTAGCGGCTGCATTTTGGACCAGCTGTAGTTTGTTTATTAAGCGTGCAGGGCAACGGTCACCATGATTTTGCCAAGTAAGACATGTTCCTGGATCAACATATTTTGTTGATCCTGGAATAACATTCCTGTCCCAAAATTTAGTCCCTACCCATAACCCTTCCCTAAAATCAGAGGGAAATGATAGGTTCTAAGCCTAAACTTGACATAAACTGTAAACTTGTCCCTCAAATCTGATTGGTTGATCTGAAAGTTGTTCCAGGATGAACAAAGATGTTGATCCAGGAACATGTGGTACTTGGTGAAATCACGTTCACCCAGGGCAACCACCCATAATAGCATTACAATAATCTAGCCTTGAGGTCATGAACGCATGAACTAATTGTTCTGCATTTTTCATTGAGAGCATATGACGTAATTTAGATATATTTTTAAGATGAAAAAATGCGGTTTTACAGATACTAGGCACATGACTTTCAAATTAATGATTGATATCAAAGAGCACACACACACACACACACACACACACCCAGGTTCCTAACCGACGACAAGGACTTAACAGAGCAGCCATCAAGTGTTAGACAGTATTCTTGGTTATTACGTGAGGAAGTTTTTTGTCCAATAATTAGAATCTCTGTTTTTTCAGAATTAAGAAGTAGGAAATTACTAGTCATCCAGTTTTTTATATCAGCTATGCATTCCGTTAATTTTGTAAATTGGTAAGTTTTTGGTACATATCCTAGCGACAAAGATGAATTAATGATATTAAGAAGAGGATCTATGACCTCTGGAAGCATCTCTTTCAGTAGTTGGGTGGTTCTTCAACTACAGGCACTTTTGGCCTTGTGAACTTGAGGGAAAAAAAAGTGTTCAAATCAAAATTGTCACAGTCTAACAGTTAAATATAACTAGTCTAGTTTAATGATCCATAAGAGTACGCACTTACATTATGAGACAAATTGGTGTTTTTTGACATATTTTCCGATCCGCACTGAACAAATGTCATTTCCATCACATGTAAATATTTGATTATTATTTAAAAATATTATGATATACATCATTTCTTAACAGTGTAAGACCACTTTCACACATAGTATTACCAGTTTATACCTATATTGCAATTACCATAGATTTGTGGAGTAAGTAAATTAATTGTCATGAGGCTCAAACACAAAGCTTACATCCACCACAACCTGAAATATAATATTGGATTGGTTAGATATATTTAAGAAAAATAAATACTTGTGTTATTACATTAAGTGTACCATTATCCCATAAACTATGCAGAAGTTTTTAATGAGTGATTAGAATTTTGTATATATTTTTTTAAAAAGTTATGAGGGGGTGGAAATGACTGGGTGTTGTGGAAATGACAATGAATGGACGTCCATGTAGAAAAACAGAAGACATTTATTTGAAACCTTCTGAAGCAGACAATTCCATTTAACAAATCATTAGTCATTAGTTTGGTTCCATAACCAGATGAACAGTTACAGTCTTACTGTAAACAACTTTAACCACAAATAGTCACATGAAAAATGTAAGTTACGCATAAATTTGTAATTTGTAAAATTTGTAATTGTAAAATTGTAACAATCTAATTGGTTAGATGAACACTGTTTTGAATTTTGGAATACTTAAAAAAACACCTAAACTTTAGTCATGTCAATGCATTCTAACAGAAACTATAAAGCATATTGAGCATGTACACGCTGTGTGTGAGTGCGTTTGGTATTGTAAAATTCTAATCGGTCTCTTAGATGAACACTGTTCTGAAGAGAACATTTAAAAGACACCTTAAACATAACATGAACTGAGAGAGAGAGAGAGAGAGAGAGAGAGAGAGAGAGAGAGAGGTAAGCATGGAGGTTTGTCCAGAAGGCAATTATGGTGACCAGACGGTATGTGTGTGAGAGATAATGTGCATGAAAGTGAGGTAGTGTGTGTGAGAGAGAGAGACCGTTTATGAGAGGGGGTGTGTGTGTGTGTGTGTGTGTGTGTGTGTGTCTGAGAGATAGAGCGAAAGAGAAAGAAAGAGAGAGGATGCACTCAAAAAAATGATTCAAGCCCTTCTTAGAGGTGACACATTTAAATCTAATTTGCTTTATTTAAATATATCTATTTAAGATCATATGTGTAAATATATTTAATTGGTTTAACTAAAAAATTATTAATAGCTCCACTCAAAAAAAATATTCATTGGATGAACTCAATTAATTTGTGGGCAGGATTTCCATCCAATAAATATATGTAGCCCCAACTCAAACTGAGTACATCCATTCAACAGAATGTAAATCAGTTAGCCTAACTCATTTGTAATAAATAGATGCAAAAGAATATAAACGAGAGAGGCTAGCTTATTTGTATGAAAAACTTATTACTAACCAGAATGACTTTATTTCTGTCAGACGTCTACAAAAGTTTTATTGAGAATTAACAGGGGTTTAACTCTGTTATCCATTTGAAGTCACCATAACAGTGATCAATGATTCCATTAGTTGGGCTCTTAACTCTTATTATATCTATTATCTTTTTTGGCTGCTGTGACAGTGTGTTTGTTAAACACATTTAGAGCAGCAAAGAAAGCTAAAGTGAAATGAGATCAGCTGATGATGGTTAACGGTTGATGGTTTTATAATCATCAGGAAGCAGACTGATTCACTGAGGTATTTTAATCTAACAATTATGTTTTTTTCACAACAAACCTTGTGTTACAGCAGCATGAGATCAAGCATTATAATAACAATAAGTTTGAAGACTTTAACGAACATGAGCACAAAAAATCAGTTTCTGATGACACACACAGACATCAACAATCAGCGTATGAATCTCAACAATGGTGACAATCACAAATATTTAGATAAACAGATTAATTCAAAACATCGCTGAAAAGCTACTAATTCACAACAAACACAACAGCAAAAAATAAAAGCAAATATATAGAATCAAACAAATTTATAGGACAGTTCAGCTGCATAATTTATTCATGTTGCAATGCATGCTGGGAGTTTTGTACTATGGTGGTACCCAGCATGCATTGCAGCAAAGTACTTTTGATTGTCACCATTGTTGAGATTCATACGCTGATTGTTGATGTCTGTGTGTGTCATCAGAAACAGACTTTTTTGTGCTCATATTCGTTAAAGTCTTCAAACTTAGTGTTATAATATTCCTTTATCTCTTGCTGCAGTAACACAAGGTATGTGTTGTGAAAAAAAACATGCCAACATAATGGTAGATTATAAAAATCTCAGTAAATCATTCTGTTTCATAATGATTATAAAACCATCAGCAGGTAACCATCATCAGCTGATCTCATTTCACTTTAGCTTACTTTGCTGCTCCATATGTGTTTAACAAACACATTGTCACAGCAGCCTAAAAAGACAATAGATATAATAAGAGTTAATAGCCCAACTAATGGAAACACTAATCACTGTTATGGTAACTTTAAATGGAAAACATAGTTATAAACCCCTGTTAATTTAATAATACAACTTTTGTAGGCATATGACAGAAATAAAGTCAGTCTGGTTAGTAAGTATTTGATAGAAATAAGTTAATCAAGTCACTCGTTTATATTCTTTTGCATCTATTTGATACAAATGAGTTAGGTTAACTAATTTACATTCTGTTGAATGGATGCACTCAGTTTGAGTTGGGGCTACATATATTTATTGGATGGAAATCCTGCCCACAACTTAATTGAGTTCATCCAATGAATAATTTTTTTGAGTGTGGCAATGTGATTCAAGGCCAAATCTTGCAGATTTCTTTCCAAACTTCCGTCTTAATCTCCTTGTGCCGTTTTGTCACTGGTAATGGCTCAGGGATAAGGCCTATTATATCCATGGGTTGGTACCAGATGACATCATCTCTCAGTGGCCAATAAAAGCGATTGATCCCAATACTGGTCATTGTTTTCACTTGAGCACCACTGTATAACTCAACATCCTGAATAATACCTGGGTACACATCTCCATCATACACCACTGCACACCACTGACCGATAAGATCCTCATGCAAGTCCAAAATTGGTTGCAGACCTCCATCTTGGGATGTGACAGGAAGTGTACTGGTTGTGGGGGTAGCTTCATCCCATGGCTGAAACCTGACCGTTTCTGGTGTGAAACAGTTGCAATTGTTGGGTGCAGAGCAAAAACAACTAAGAATCCTCCATGACATCTGGCTTGGAGAATGAGAGGTGATCTGCAAGGAGATTAAAAAAAGTCTGTCAGAGCATTCAATTAGTCATAACTTGTGTTAAGAAACAACAGCAAGACCATAAAATGTATAAAGAAACAACACAGAGACCATACCTGATGAATTTTCATCGTGCCACGAATTGTCTGTAATTCAGATGGAACGTCAACATCCATTGCCTCAACGGCATCTCTGTGGCAGACTTTTGCTGCTTAAGCTCCTCAAGCAGTACTCGTGCATCTGGAATGTCCTTCCCTCTTGCAATAAGATCATCCGCTCTTCTCTTCACCGCCGCTCCAATCCCATCAGCTGGGCCTTTGCCGTGGCCAGCCTCTAAGAAATTCCAGGTCACCCTTTTCCAACCCATTTGGTAAGGAACATTGGTGAGGAGGAAGAAGTTTTTTTTTTGAGCGGTATTGCGTCGTTGGTCCGTCACTGACCACATGAAGTGTGGTGGCAGTGGGATGTTGTTCTCTCAAGTAAGTTAGCACTTGGGTTAGATGTGCCCATATTGCTGAGGGATCGTGGCGAAAAGAAGAGCTGATTGAGCATAATGACTTTACATCCTTCCAGGTGTAGGCCACACCAGTATGGAGTGAGACCTGGTGATGCGAATCTCCAAAATGTACCGCCTGTACTTCACTGTTGTACTTGCACTGGAAGTTCTCTGCAAAATCAATATGCAGAATGACCTCGTCCTCTCTCAAGTTTTCCTTTAGGCCACGGAGAGCTGCATACTGATGCCTGATGTTATACACATGCTTTCCAAGTTTTTGTTTTAGATCTGTTGAAAAGTCTTCTAATAAAGTATGCAGTGTGCCCTCTATTTTCTCCTTAACAGTGAGATGAACTGTGATTTTCTCTTTAGTTCCATCTTTCTTTTTCTTCTCTCTCTCCTCAGCTTTTGCCTTCCATGTGTGCCAAAATGTCTGTGTCCCAGGGTCAAAGGCAGAGATCTGCAAATCTTTGTCCACACAGTTGGGACATTCTCTGTGCATACACTCCTTGGTGTATGGTGAACAGCACAGAGAGACAACCAAACCTTCAATTTTACTGCTGTTGATCACTTTGTGCTGCAGCAGTTTGTCTGCCATTATCCACTACAGTAAAAGATCTGGGTGTTATACTAGACCGCAACTTGTCTTTCGAAAATCATTTATCATATGTTACAAGAACAGCCTTTTTCCACCTTAGAAATATTGCTAAGCTACGTAACATGCTATCTGTTTCTGATGCAGAAAAGTTAGTTCATGCATTCATGACCTCAAGACTAGATTACTGTAATGCTTTATTAGCTGGTTGTCCTGCATCCTCAATAAACAAGCTACAGTTAGTCCAAAATGCAGCTGCTAGAGTTCTTACTAGGTCAAGAAAATATGATCATATAACACCAATTTTATCATCTCTACACTGGTTACCTATTAAGTACCGTATAATTTACAAAGTATTACTACTGACCTATAAAGCCCTAAATGGTCTAGCTCCTGTATATTTAATGGACCTTCTATCGCCCTACAATCCATCGCGTTCTTTAAGATCACTAAATTCGAGGCTTCTGGTCATTCCTAGGATATCTAAGTCCACTAAAGGAGGGAGGGCGTTCTCGCATTTAGCTCCTAAACTCTGGAATAGCCTTCCTGATATTGTTCGAGGCTCAGACTCGCTGTCCCAGTTTAAAACTAGATTAAAGACGCATCTCTTTAGCCAAGCATTCACATAATGCTTACCTTTTACACCACTGTTGAATCAGATCGAATGCATTAATATTATGAACAGCAGCTACGCTAATTATTTCCCATTTGCTTTTCTGCTGTTATCTTGGGACGCTAGTCCCGAGGTAAATGGCGTTCGTCAGCTCCAGTTTGTATCCAGCCTCTCACGGAGACTTCAGAGTCCCCAACACCTGCGATGAGATGACTAAACGCCTGTGAAGAGACGACTCGACGCCTGTGATGAGACGACTCAACGCCGGCGATATGTTATGCCCTAAATTAATACATGATTAACTAACTTAATTTTTCTATGTACATTTCTGAAATGCACTTTCTGTAAAGCTGCTTTGAATCAATATGTATTGTGAAAAGCGCTATACAAATAAATTTGAATTGAATTGAATTGAACTGCATATTGGCATGCGTCTTGCATATATGCATGTGTCTCTGTCCTTAATTGTGGGCTTTATAATCCAAAAAGGCCGTTTTTTGCTGAACTCACTGTAAGAAATCTGTATGTCAGGATACTCCTTCTTAAATTTCTCATGAAGTATTTCCATGGGTTCATTAAGGAATCTCTTCTGTTTTTTCATTTTTTTCTGTCACAGTCTCCTTTTTACCAGTTGTTGCTCTGCTGTTCTCATCTCTTTCCAATAATTGCTTGATTTTGCTTGATGGTTGGTGTCACACCATTTAACAAATGTGTCTATTTCATCTTGGTACACAGATGAGTCCGTATCCTTGTACAGAAGGCTCAGGATCGCGGTATCATCAGCAAATTTCATTATATAGTTGTTCGAGTGTACATTCCTACAGTCATTGGTGTACAATGTGAAGAGTATTGGTGATACAACACAACCCTGAGAAACTCCTGTGTTACAGTATTTGATCTTTCTTTCTTTCTTTCTTTCTTTTTTTCTTTCTTTCTTTCTTTCCTTTATTTATATAGCACAAGTAAACACAACAGAAGTTGACCACTGTGCTTCACATAACATAAATCCAACAAGAATTAAGAGAAAAAACATATATCATTCAGACTGCAGAAGAAAACATAGATAAATTTAAATTTAAATAAATGCACGCTCCAAAAGATACAGCTTTAGTTTGAGTTTAAACTCATATAAAGAGGATAGTGATCTCAAGGAGACAGGGAGGCTATTCCACAACCTGGGACCGACAACAGCAAAAGCACGGTCCCCTCTAGACTTTAAGCGTGAGCGTGGTTGGGACAGATTATAGTTACTCGTGGACCCTAGACACCTCCCAGGTACATTAACATTTACAAGTTCGGACAAGTATGAAGGTGCTAGACCGTTTAAAGATTTAAAAACAAACATCAGTATTTTCATGTCAACTCTGTAACGCACCGGCAGCCAATTAAGAGACAATAAAATCGGAGTGATATGTTCATGTTTGCGAGTCCCAGTCAAGAATCTGGTAGCAGCATTTTGGACCATTTGAAGCTTTGTAATTGAAAACTGGGGTAGTCCTACATATAAGGAATTACAATAATCCAGACGGGATAGGACGAAAGCATGTATAACTTTTTCAAGCTCTGTCGAGGATAGAAAATACTTTACTCTAGATAATAGCTTCAAGTGAAAGAAACTTGATTTAAACACTGTGTTTATGTGTTTCTCTAGCTTTAGGGATGAATCCAAAACCACTCCCAGACTCCTGACCGTAGGTTTAATATCACAGTACAAGTCTGCAGTAGTAAAAGTTGGTCTTTTTTTCTCCTAAAGAGGGGCCAAACACAATAGTCTCTGTTTTACTTGCGTTTAAATGTAAAAAATTTGAGGACATCCAAGATTTAATGTAATTTAGGCACGCAGATAGGGTTTCAAGGCCCTTTGTGTCAGTGCGCTTAAATCTCTGATCTCTGATAGCGTCCCACTGACCTTCACTTGCTGTGCCCTGTCAGTTAAAAAAGAATAAAACCATTTAATGAAGTTCCTAAACGTAAGTTAGGGAGGAGTGAGCCAATCTAATCTTTCAATCAACAGCCCGAGTATATAAGCAGCCGCTTACCTCTCTCCCTAGCATCAGCTGTTCCAGTATCCCTCCACCTCCCCAAACTCCACCTTCATCTTAGGTACCTTGCCCTTTTTTATTATCAGGTCCTACATTTAGCCACTGGGGGGGTATATCAGAGCTCGAGTTGAAGCTGCTTCATCGAGCCCCTCTCCAGTGGACAGCAATCCAAATAAGTTTAACCTAATATCTTAAAGATTCTATGGGCAAACGAACTCGTTAAATTAAGATAGTATTAACATTCATGTTTTTAAGCTTCTCTAAAAGCACATGAGTTTTCACTGTATTAAAAGCTGAACTAAAATCGACAAACAAGATTCTAGCATAAGCTTCTGTGTTTTCAAGGTGCTTTGAAATAAAGTGCGAGATGCAAAGGATTGCGTCATCAGTGCTGCGTTCTTGCTTATAGGCGAACTGGTACACATCTAACTTTGACTCAACATCCTTCATGAGTATAGACGCAACAAATTTTTCAAAACATTTCATTACAATTGAGGTTAGAGCTATGGGACGAAAGTCATTATTCTCTGAGGCGCCTGTTTTTTCAGGCAGTGGAGTTATAGCTGATTTCTTCCACAGAGCTGGGACAGTGTGCGTATTCAACGACTGTTGGAAAATAGGGCACCATGCCATTGTTAGTTCTTCTGCACAGCTTTTAAGCAGAAAGGCTGGGAACCCATCGGGGCCTGTGGCCTTGCCCGTGTGTACTTTGCTGAAAAGTTGTTGGATGCTAAATGGGTCCACTTCCAGATAACAGGTAGTGTCAGTAGCTGGCAGGGACTGCAGAACACTGTCACATTCCTGAGAGAAATTTTGGGAATCGAATCGCAGAAAAAAGTCATTCAGCTCATTTGATTTTTGTTGGTCGTCTAATGCAGTGGTTCTCAAACCTGTCCTAGGGACCCCTCACCACTGCACATTTTGTATGTCTCCCTCATCAGACACCTAATTCAAGTCTTGCAGTCTGTACTAATGAGCTGATAAGTTGAATCAGGTGTGTTAGGTGAGGGAGACATGCAAAATGTGCTGTGGCGAGGGGTCCCTAGGACAGGTTTGAGAACCACTGGTCTAATGTGATGATTTGTTGTTTTGCAGGGTTCATATTAGTTACTGATTTCATTGTGTCCCAAAGTTTTTTGGTATTTAATGTTTGGAAGTTTTGTTCCATCGTTTGCCTGTGTTTTTCCCTCGCATTAGTGAGGAGTTGTTTAAGTTATTTTTGGACCACTGAAAATCCCGCTCTGTCTTTGCTTCTAAAGGCTTGCTTTTTCCTATTTATACAGTCTTTAATTTCTTTTGTAATATAAGATTTGTTGTTGGGGTACACTACTATGTCCTTCTTGGCCACCACATTGTCAACACAAAATCCTATGTTGTCTGTTATAGTACTAGTAGCCTCATCAAGCTCTAATGAATGGAAAATCGAAAATCTGTACACATGAAGCACCCCTTTAGTGTTTCAATTGCATCATCTGACCACACATAAACAGTTTTATGCTCAGGTTTACTTGACTTGAATACAGATTTGTAAGACGGTAGTAAATGTAATGTATTATGGTCTGAGTTGGAGAGGGGGGGTGGGGGCGGTGGGGGGTGTTTGGCTTGACTGAATATGCCCCCTTTATATTTCCATAAAATTTATCTAAGATCCTGTTATTTCTCATGTCACATTTTACATATTGTTGAAAACCTGGCAGCGCACTCTCCAGTTTGCAGTGATTATAATCACCCAGAAAGAAAATGGGCGCCCCAGGTGAGCGCTGCAACTGTTCATGTGCGCACTCTGCTATGCGCGCGGCGGCTCTGCCTGCGTTGGCGCTGGGTGGAACATAAACAGCGGCTATAATAATATTGCCAAACTCCCTTGGCAAGTAGTGAGGTCTCATAGATACGCAAAGAAGTTCGACATCAGGGCTGCATATAGTCTCTCTCACTGTGTATTGTTTGCACCATTTGTCACTCACGTACATGCAGATTCCTCCTCCATTCCTTTTCCTGGACGCGTCGGAGCGGTCGGCTCGCACCAGCGAGTAGCCACCCAAGTTGAGCAGGGAGTCCGGGACTCCTTGGTGAAGCCACATCTCGGTGAACACCATAAGGTTAGATTCCCGGTACTCGAAACAGCTCCTTTGGTTGATACGAAGCTCATCCATCTTGGGTGTCAGCGATCGCACATTGCTGAGGATTATTGACGGCAGCGGTGGTTCCTCGCTTGCGTTTAGGCCATGTGCCGGTATGTGTTGATCGGATGGCGGCTGGCAGGTTATCCGGTGGTGTTGATTGAAGTGGTTGGAGGGACAGCAAAGTTTCTCTGGAGTAAACACGACTTAGTTCATGTTCTCACAGCACGGTTATCGTAGGACAGGAAATTAAGTGTTCGCTGATAAAAATCAGGACTAGAAGTATAATGTGGAGGCCCGGTGCCATTGTTTGGGGCTACCGACTACTATCATGGTTCAGAAATTCTCCATATAGCAAAGCTTGCAGTTGTCGGCTCCAACATATAGTCACAAGCACAAAACACTTAAGACGCTAATTAAAACAAAACACTAAAAACACTTAAAAACAACAACAGCACTTGCCCGGGTCGCTACAGAGCAGCGCCACCGGAAGTCCAAGACCACCAATATCAAGTTGCAATATCAAGTTCTTCTAAGCTATCTGGGATGCTGAGATGATGAAACTGATCAGGAAGATTATTAATAAAGTAATCTTTAGTGGCAGTAGTGATAGGTATAACATAATTGTAACACAGAGTCGGCTTTGCAGCCTTTAAATGAAGTTTACACGAGACTAGATAATGATCTGAGATGTCGTCGCTCTGCTGCAGAATTTCAACATTCATCAACATTGATTCCATATGATAATATTAGATCTAGAGTATGATTACGACAATGAGTAGGTCCTGACACGTGTTGTCTAACTCCAATAGAGTTAAGAATGTCTTTAAATGCCAATCCCAATGCATCTTTTTCATTATCTACATGTATATTAAAATCACCAATAATTAGGACTTTATCTGCAGCCAGTACGAACTCTGATAGAAAGTCAGCAAATTATTTGATAAAGTCTGTATGGTGCCCTGGTGGCCTGTATACAGTAGCCAGCACAAATCTCAAACGTGATTTATCATTTACGCTAGATATTGTTACATTAAGCACTAACACTTCAAAAGAGTTATATTTGAAACTGGACTTCTCAGTAATTCTGAAAATATTACTATAAATTACAGCAACACCTCCCCCTTTGCCTTTCAGATGATGCTCATGTTTATAACAGTAATCTTGCGGGGTGCACTCATTTAAAGTAATGTAATCGTTTGGATTTAGCCAGGTTTCTGTCAAACACAGCACATCTAGGTTATAGTCTGTAATCATATCATTAACAATAAGTGCTTTTGAAGTAAGGGATCGAATATTCAGCAACCCGAGCATTATAATTTGTTCATTTGTATTATTTCTGTTTTTTATTTATTGAACATTAATTAAATTTTTACTCTTAGATGGGTTTAGGAGTTTTTTGTATTTCCTAATTCGGGGAACAGACACAGTCTCTATATGATGATATCTAGGTGAAAGAGCCTCTATATGATGGGATTTATCTGACCTCAGTGGCGTGAGACAGCTAGCAGACGGTCAGTTTAGCCAGTTTGTCTGCTTCCTGACCTGAGCCCCAGATTGTCATGTTTGAGCTCTAAGACTATGTGCCATATTACTAGAGAGAAGAGCAGCACCATCCCAGGAGGGATGAATACCATCTCTTTTCAACAGGTCAGGTTTGCCCCAAAAACTTTTCCAATTGTCTATGAATTCTATATTATTTTGCGGACACCACTTAGACAGCCAGCCATTGAGTGAGGACAGTCTACTAACTATCTCATTACGCCGGCGAACAGGAAGGGGGCCAGAGTAAATTACAGTGTTCACAATCAAGTACAAATTTAACAATAAAGCAAGAAAATATATTCTAGTACACCCCAAAAACAAAATCAAGACTTCATAAAAGGGCATAATAGGAACCCTTTAAGTCTTTATTAAAGGCCAAATGTTCGTTTCTGTCATGATCATTTAGCAATCTAGCTAGTTTTCAGTCAGCTGGTGAAACGGTGGGGTTGTGTGATGTTGTGTGATGTTGTTCTATGGAGGCATGTTTAGGGTGGGTTTAGGGCAGCGCTGTGGGGCTACTGGCCCGACACTGGAAACACAGCTTGTGCTTGAGCTCCAAGGCTATTGGCCTCGCCCGGCACACGCTAGCCCTGGCTCGCAACAGCCCGACAGTGGAAAAGAGGCTAATCAGTGCCAGGTATGGGGTTTATGGGAAATAAAGTCCGAGAAGAAGATTCAATATTCAAGTGATAGGGCCTTCTGGTGGCAAGCATGACAGCCATCAAACTGTGTTTTAATTGCTTCGTGCTGTCCTTGGCTTTTATGATTTGAGACGGCAGGTGAGAAATCCTCACTTTCGCTTTGTTTTACACAGACCACTGTCATAACCTGCATGACATCAGTATCCTCACGTAAATAATGCATTACAATGTACATTAAATTAGGGATAGTTACATTACATAATATTATAATTTATTTTTTGAGAGATCTTGTAATTTTTTTAACATTTTGCTGTGAAATGGGGAATTATGCAGCATCGCAAACAACATGCAATATTTTGTTGATTTTTAACTTTATTCAGGTCGCAAAAAACTTGAGGGACAGTTTTTACATTCCCTCACATAGAAGATACACAGATACAATACACAGAGAAGAAACGAAACTGAGCAAAGAACTGAGAGGAACTAAAGGCTTAAGAACACAGAGTGAGGTCAATAACTGGAACAGAAACTGGTGCGTGATGAATCAGAAACAATAGAAGCTACTGAGCTGGAACACAGGCAAAACGGGAACGGGGAAACGAATGCACAATGAAACTACACAGACTAAAGCAGAATCCCGACAGCCATAAAGGAGGGGGCACTAACTACACTTCAGGATTCTTTCAAATAAATATAAGAGGGTTTGTTTTTCATAAAATTGTACTTGTTGTTTGATGTTTGGTGCACAGCATCTGACACTTAATAAATCTGGTCTAAATTTGCACACTTGTACATACAGTTTGTCTATTTTGTTATTTATATACATACATACACGTATCTTATTCACATATCTTTATTGTTTATGTTGTATTTTACTGTCTGTGTACTGTTGTTGTCTCTGTCTACTGGAAGCGTCTTCGGTCAACAAAACAAATTCCTCGTGTGCAAACATATTTGGCAGTAAAGCTCTTTCTGATTCTGAATTCGGTAGGTTTGTCACAGTTATTAGTTATACATAATCCTGATTTGGTCTGGTATACAGCAGCGAAACATTACAGTCGATCAGTTAGCAGAAGCTTGTCCCCGCTTTATTCACAGTTTCAGCAGTGGCGTTCAGTCACAGGCGTCTGAACCATCGTATTAAGACCAGTGATATTAGACACACTCACTTTCACCGACTCTAATTCTCCAGTTACATCACTTGCCCATCGTTCCTCGCCATCGTTTACATTTTTTTATAGTAATAAAAATCATTTAGTTCACTAGACACTACAATAAAAACTGAACATGTCTGCTCAATGATGCAGCGTGAGCCGAAGAGCTAATGTGTGTGTGTGTGTGTGTGTGTGTGTGTGTGTGTGTGTGTGTGTGATGCAGGTTCATCTCATTTCCCATGGATTGTGACGACTCTTTTACACACAGCTCACTCTCTGCCAACTGTAGAAATGACCCTGAATATTAGACGTGTCACGTTTGAATATAAATACCCGAGAAAGCTGTTAATATTTTGTGTTTTGTAAGACTTTAGAGATTGTTTTTCTTCTTCAGGAATGTAAGTTTAAATGTCATTGTGTTTAATCTATTAATGTAATCTATTATTTGAACTGTGATTTCGAAATGAAAGCATGATATTGCTCAGCAACACTTGACACATGTACGAAGAGTGTCTCTGATTGGTCATTGGTTTTAGACATTGATCACATTAACATGAGTAGTGTATTAGCTATCTCAGTTGTGATAGTGTGTGTGTGTGTGTGTGTGTGTGTGTGTGAGTGAGTGAAGATGTCACTGCCAGAGCTCTTGAGTGTTCATCACATGCTGATGCTGTCTGTACTCACTGGAGCAGGTCAGATTAATCCGCTTTACTAAAGACACTGAAGACATTATAAGTCATTGTTCACTTCTGTAATTGAATTATTGATTAACTGAATTGAATGTGATGATTCGGTTAGTTGAAGTTCAGCCTGTTTCCTAAACAAAGCTATTATATTCTTTTGAAGACTTCAATTAGTCATATGGACCATGCAGTTTATTATACTTAATGATGCATTGGTGTCCTTTTTGAAGTTTCAGAGCTTTAGTCTTGTATATTGTAGTTATTATATTTGAACTTGGAATATATCGCTCGAGACATATCTACTTTCTGATACTATTATTGTGTTTTTCCATACTTTTTGCAAAAAAAAGTTTGAACTTTATTAGTTAGGCTAGTAGTTTTTGTTGTGGTATCGATGTACTTGAAGTGAGCTTTAAATAATAATGAAAAGGAAAGTTACATTTACATAACTAAATTAATAACTTTTTTACAACAGAAATGAACCATCACTGAACTTACTTAAGCTGGACTGTAACGCTATTTTAGCTATTCTAGAAACAAACTTTGTTGCATTATTTTCCTGTTATCTCTGTAAAGCTGCTTTGAAACACGCTGTATTGTAAAAAGTGCTGTATAAATAAAGGTGACTTGACTTCTTAAACTGTTAGTTATGATGTGAAAGTAGGTATAGTAATAATATGGATAGGACATGATTTTTAGAAGAGACATTCCAGTAATAATGTTCAAGTGCTTGTGTTTTTGTTGAAATAATCTCATGAAGACATTATTTTTCAGCGGATGGCTATTATTATTACCAGTGGACACAATGCATCTACAGCTCCCCTGATCTCAGTGACATGGTGTTCATTGAAGGCTTTTACTTCAATAAATATCCATTCGTGAAGTACAACAGCACCGTGGGGAAGTTTGTGGGGTTCACTGAGTATGGAGTGAGAACTGCAGAGATGTGGAACAAAGACGAAAGCTTATTACAGCAAACCAAGGCTCAAGTGGATGTGTTCTGCAGGCATAATGCTGAAGTCACAGAAGCAGCCGTCTACAACAAAACAGGTACGGACACAAGACACACACACAACTCCTCTTTTAAACATGTGTAGGTGTAATTGAGCATGTGTCTCTTCTGGGTTCAGTGCAGCCGAAGGTGAAGCTCAGTTCAGTGATGCCGGGCGATAACACACACCCAGCTCTGGTCATGTGCAGTGTGTACGACTTCTACCCTGAGCCCATTAAAGTGTCCTGGATGAAGGACGGTGCAGTGGTGACGTCTGATGTGACCAGCACTGAGGAGCGGCCCAATGGAGACTGGCTCTACCAGATCCACTCTGAGCTCGAGTACACTCCTCACGCCGGACAGAAGATCTCCTGTGTGGTGGAGCACGCCAGCTTCAGCAAGCCCATGATCTACGACTGGGGTACGTGTGTGTGTGTGTGTGTGTGTGTGTGTGTGTGTGTGTGTGGTGGAGCACGCCAGCTTCAGCAAGCCCATGATCTACGACTGGGGTACGTGTGTGTGTGTGTGTGTGTGTGTGTGTGTGTGTGTGGTGGAGCACTCCAGCTTCAGCAAGCCCATGATCTACGACTGGGGTACGTGTGTGTGTGTGTGTGTGTGTGTGTGTGTGTGTGTGTGTGGTGGAGCACGCCAGCTTCAGCAAGCCCATGATCTACGACTGGGGTACGTGTGTGTGTGTGTGTGTGTGTGTGTGTGTGTGGTGGAGCACGCCAGCTTCAGCAAGCCCATGATCTACGACTGGGGTACGTGTGTGTGTGTGTGTGTGTGTGTGTGTGTGTGTGTGTGTGTGTGTGTGTGTGTGTGTGTGGTGGAGCACGCCAGCTTCAGCAAGCCCATGATCTACGACTGGGGTACGTGTGTGTGTGTGTGTGTGTGTGTGTGTGTGTGTGTGTGTGTGTGTGTGTGTGTGTGTGTGTGTGTGTGTGGTGGAGCACGCCAGCTTCAGCAAGCCCATGATCTACGACTGGGGTACGTGTGTGTGTGTGTGTGTGTGTGTGTGTGTGTGTGTGTGTGTGTGTGTGTGTGTGTGTGTGTGGTGGAGCACGCCAGCTTCAGCAAGCCCATGATCTACGACTGGGGTACGTGTGTGTGTGTGTGTGTGTGTGTGTGTGTGTGTGTGTGGTGGAGCACGCCAGCTTCAGCAAGCCCATGATCTACGACTGGGGTACGTGTGTGTGTGTGTGTGTGTGTGTGTGGTGGAGCACGCCAGCTTCAGCAAGCCCATGATCTACGACTGGGGTACGTGTGTGTGTGTGTGTGTGTGTGTGGTGGAGCACGCCAGCTTCAGCAAGCCCATGATCTACGACTGGGGTACGTGTGTGTGTGTGTGTGTGTGTGTGTGGTGGAGCACGCCAGCTTCAGCAAGCCCATGATCTACGACTGGGGTACGTGTGTGTGTGTGTGTGTGTGTGTGTGTGGTGGAGCACGCCAGCTTCAGCAAGCCCATGATCTACGACTGGGGTACGTGTGTGTGTGTGTGTGTGTGTGTGTGTGGTGGAGCACGCCAGCTTCAGCAAGCCCATGATCTACGACTGGGGTACGTGTGTGTGTGTGTGTGTGTGTGTGTGGTGGAGCACGCCAGCTTCAGCAAGCCCATGATCTACGACTGGGGTACGTGTGTGTGTGTGTGTGTGTGTGGTGGAGCACGCCAGCTTCAGCAAGCCCATGATCTACGACTGGGGTACGTGTGTGTGTGTGTGTGTGTGTGGTGGAGCACGCCAGCTTCAGCAAGCCCATGATCTACGACTGGGGTACGTGTGTGTGTGTGTGTGTGTGTGTGTGTGTGTGTGTGTGTGTGGTGGAGCACGCCAGCTTCAGCAAGCCCATGATCTACGACTGGGGTGCGTGTGTGTGTGTGTGTGTGTGTGTGTGTGTGTGTGTGTGTGGTGGAGCACGCCAGCTTCAGCAAGCCCATGATCTACGACTGGGGTACGTGTGTGTGTGTGTGTGTGTGTGTGTGTGTGAGTGTGTGTGGTGGAGCACGCCAGCTTCAGCAAGCCCATGATCTATGACTGGGGTACGTGTGTGTGTATGTGTGTGTGTGTGTGCGTGTGTGTGTGTGTGTGCGTGTGTGTGTGCGTGCGTGCGTGTGTGTGCATATTTCCTGTATTAGCATATTTCCGCCCTCAGCCGTTGGTATACTGTCCGCCAAGGCATCACTTTATGTGTTTTGTGTCGACACACACCACAGAAGAGAGAGAGAGAGGGGCGGCAGTTGCTCATTATCATTTAAAGAGACATGCATCAAAACGGGTCGCTGTAAACAGAGATGTTTTTGAGGAGGTAAAGAGTGTGTTGTTTTACACAACCATTGAGGAATTTTAACCAAAGTATGTTACAAACTTTACATGAAGACCCTAAAGAATAAATACCAACTTGTGGAAAATGGGCATCCGATGACCCCTTTAAAACAGTTTAATGCACAGCTAGCCATGGATTAACGCTTACTCTATTTCATAGCTGTCAACCCTCCTGTTTTTCCCAGGTTTCTCACGTATTTTAGCTCTTTTCCCGCTGTCTTCCTGTTTTAGTATTTTCCCGTAAAGTATCCCGTATTTTTACGCTCTGATTGTGTTAAGAACACACATATCTGTGTCTGTGAAGTGGCTTGCCCTTGGGTTGCTAGACCTCCAGTAAAGCGGGTGGCAGTATACAGACAGACAGTAGCTTGGGCTACTATCGAAGAAGAAGACAGTTGCAGCGGCAGGCGGGAGGAAGAGGGAAAAGTAGCGGGAAGTCTGAACTTCAAGGAGAGTAACGTTAGAGTAGATGAGTGTGATGTGCGATGATGGATCAGGAGGACGCCGACGGCCAAAAACACTGCATTAACCACCAACCAAAGCCGAGGACATTATGTCGATATTTGATTTAATGGGAGACCACCTTCCACTACCTGACAAGCAGCCATGTAGGTCCAAATTATGCCTACTGCAAAATTTGTCGTTGTAATTTCAGTGTTGGTCATGGAGGGAAAAACGACGTTTCGCAGCACGACAAATCACTGAAACACAAGCGCGCGAGTGAGTCAGCTAGGCACACAACATCTTTATCATCATTCGTGGTGAACCGCACCTCGTCTGAAGCTGACCAAATATTGAAAGCTGAGGTGAAAATGTCAATGCTAATTGCCAAAAATAACGTCACGTTCAGTTGTAGCAAATGAAAATGTGTAAGTAATGTTTACTTTGTTCATAAATAAAGAACTTTACACAATATATATTAAAGAATGACAGACCAATGGATATGTTTAGTTATAAACTCTTTAGACTGTTAATGATTAGTGCTTTTTTTTAAAGTTTGTGGGTAAGAATCGTGTAAAAAAAAAAAAATCCCTTATTTTGGGGATGGATTCCGGAAAATCTCCCTTATTCTCAGTGTTCAATGTTGACAGCTATGCTCTATTTAATGCTATTGTGATAATATAGCGATGTCTGTCTCTCACAGACCCCCCTGTCCCGGAGTTTGAGTTTAATATTCAACTATTATTCACCGTTGAGACTGCTGGACTGGTGCTGGGAATCATCATAGCAGCAACTGGATTCATTTACTACAAGATCAAATCAACTGGTCTGTAGAGGTGAGAGCGCGCCAGTGATAGAATTCAGTCCAGTTATCGAACAATAAACTACAAACATCATGGGATTTTATTTCTCAACTAATTACTCTTTTTATTTCGATAGAGAAGATCACAGCACCGCGTTAATGATGGTAAGTTTGACATTTAACTCAGTTAATTGAATAACAACTTATAGCATTTCTGTGTGATCAAACATTATCTCTACCAATCACATATAATGAAATACTGAATAATCAACCTGAAGTAACATGAATATTAATCACACAAACTGCAGGTCCTCACTCTGACTGAAAGGAGCGTCATCATCTTCAACTATCACACAGTCGAACTCTTTCATAATAAACATGATGATGAAAACAGATTAGAGCATCATACCTGAGTCATGTTTCTGGCTAATATTTCAGCAATATTTCAGTAATGATGTCACTTCTGATTCCTCCTGTTGCTTCTTCCACTCGACCCATCTCTTCTCCTTCTACATCTTCCACTCCTCCTCTTTCTCCACCTCTTGTTCTTTCTGCACTCCCACTAAAGTTTGTTTGCTCTGGGAATTCACATCCCCTTTTATAGCAAATTTTTATAGCCATGTAAAATGCAATTTAGTACATTGCCTTTTCTGTTCTGTGTGCACTTCTGATCTAGCTGATACCAGTTTGGTGGTAATTGAGAAGATTTCATGTGCAACTGAGAATATGAAAAATTAAAGAGTATTGTTTGCTGTGTTTGGAGAAATGGTACAGTTTTGTGTAAAACCAATAAAAAGCTGTAATTGTTTTTAGGAAGTGGGGTCACACTTTATATTAGGTGACAATAACTACTATGTACTTGCATCAAAAAATGAGTGCAATGCAGTTGTTGTGTCCATTTAGTGTTGCGAAGCGTTTGTGTTGCTATAGTGGAGGGTCACAGGTACGGTTAGGACAGGTTTGGTGGTTTAAGAGAGGGTTAAGAGGCATGGGAAGGTCAACAATTAATTTCTGTACTTATATCTATAATTACACAATGATATTACAGTATATGCAAGTATATACAGTATATGTAAAAACATCTATGTACACAATAAGTGCATTGTAACAATGATTAATTTAAATGTTAGTACATAGGAGTTATAGACACAGCAGGAAGAGATCATGAAGGCCAGTTTTAGTTGTGGCCAAAACCAGATGACAGTAAAACACCAGTGTTCTGTGTACTGGGAGAAAACCACTGGGACATTCTCGAATTACTGCAGATCCAGTCATACGTAACATTTTAGGTTATATATTCTGTTTTAAATCGTTGGATTAGGAATGAGTTAGCCAGTAAATAATCTAAAAAGGGGCGCCACAGTTTATCAAAGGTCCTTAAAGACCCAGTCTGTGACAGTCTGATTTTTACCAATTTAATGCAAGTGAACATGTATCAAAAGAAGGGGGTGAGGCATGTTTCCACTTCAAAAGTATGAGACGTCTCGCTAGTAAAGTAGTAAAGGCTAGAGCCTCTTGAACCGTTACTGAAAGGTTAACATCAACAGCCATCCCAAAAATGGCCAGAAGTGGATTTGTATCAAGGCAAAGACGTCCCCCAAAGTGTTGAACGTTTTAGTCCAGTAATCAAATAATTTAAGGTATCCCCACGGCATATGAATGAGATCTGCTGGTGATTGCTTGCACCTATTACATGCATCGCTGACAGAGGGGTATATTTTAGCAAGTTTAGCATTTGTATAGTAAACCCTATGTAGAATCTTACACTGTATCAGGCCATGTCTTGCACATATAGATGATGTGTGAGTGAGATCAAGAATACGCTCCCAGTGTTCATCAGAGATCTCAAATCCCAAGTCTCTCTCCAACGCACCTCTGGCCCTACTTGCCAAGCCTGGATTAATATTGTGAATCAGAGTTTTGAATGTGATTCAAGCTTTAAGAAGTCATCCAATGGAGATTATGGGGGGCGATTAGAAAAGTGAGGGAATCGTTTTTTGCACAAAGTGCCTGACTTGAAAGAAACGAAATAAGTGGGAATTAGGTAGGTCACATCTTTTTGAAAGGTTATTAACTCTTAACCTTCGCCAGTGCGTCGGTGCACTGAAGGTTTTTTTTTTATTATTTAGTTCAAATTTACTATCAGATTTAATGTTATACCTTGACAAACTATACATCATTAAAAAGATATAAGACTCAAGATTCAGTATTTGACCACTATTGTATTCTGAGAAACTTATAGTGACAGTTATGTCTTAATTTGTGTCAGGAGTTATGAAATGAAAAAATGAGTCGATACCTTTAATATGAATTATGAACGTCAGCTGGTCCATTCATAAAAAACACTCCGTGCTGT
Source organism: Gila robusta (assembly GCA_030770095.1). Lineage (NCBI taxonomy): Eukaryota > Metazoa > Chordata > Actinopteri > Cypriniformes > Leuciscidae > Gila > Gila robusta. The sequence continues at coordinate 300,673 of JAVALU010002275.1, read as the reverse complement.
CGTCATGACAGCGATTCACAAAACAACGTCCCTCAGGACTTTAGCTAAAAAATGTGCAGACTTGGAGAAATATTGATATATTCTCATAGATTCACATCATATTTCTATAGACAGGAATAATATTTATTGAATTTATACCCAAATGCGTCGATGTAATCATTATGATCGCTTCTTACTGAGATGTGCTGTGTTTTCAATTCATACCAATAGCCTGAGGGCGCTATATGCACAATAATAGTCCATATATGGTTCATGAAGAAGACCCATAGTCATGTGACATTCCAGGACGTCACTGATACAGAAAGTAGCTGACAGAGATCGCTGTAACATGCAGATAAAGATGTTTTGAAGACAATAAACATGATTGCAATGATATTTGAGTTACCTGTGTTCTTCGAGCCATGCCAGGTATTTAATAATAATAGATTATATTTATAATGTAATGCTAATCGATATAGATTTCATCATCGTGCAGAACACTATAAATAATACATTTTCTGTCGGATTTTTTTTTATCTGAAGCCAAATTAGATCACATAAGATTATTTAAAACACTCGACTTGCGTTATAAAGTAAGTTTGGATCACAAACATGGTTTTAATCTCATAAATGGTCGTGTATTGATGGTGTGCGAAGCTAACATGCTAGCTAGCCCAGATGCACCTGCAACCAGCAGTTAGCTGCTATTGTTTTATGATTTTTTTTCTAAATAGGAATGCTTACTGAAATGTTTCAGTGCATTTGATACCAGTTTCAAATATTTCGTGAGAACTTTGATAAAAGAAATTAGGGTTTGAAACCCTATGAATAGCCAGTCGTTAGTAGCTATAATGCAGACAAAAGAGATGCATATTTAGAGCCATAACCAGTCTGGAGAGGTGTAAATGTGTGCAGGGGAGACTGACACTGAATGGGGCTCGTTTGCGCCACAAAACAATAGAGACAATAGACTGAATAGATGACTCAGAAGATGACTAAACATCAGTTTGCATTTTAGAGTCTAATCAAAATAAAGTAATTTGACATGATCTTGAAAAACATTTAACTAAATACAGAGTTTTAGACTTATCATTTTCAGATTTTAAATATAAAATGGTCACACATATGGCTTTAGCTGCAGTGCATTTCTAGATTGCTCCAGGGCCAACTTCAATTTTATTTTCATGAAGATGTTTCATAAAAATAAATTTCTAATAACTTTACAAAACTTTGAAGCTATTTAAAAAAAAAATTTCATTATGACAATAATTAATTCTACATTTACAATAAACTACCAGGTGTCAGCTTTCAAATGAGATCATACTTGTGCTTTTAGTACAAAGGGTTCATGAACTGTATCTGTTTCAGTTTGGGTATGCCATTTCTGGGGATTTTTCAAAAGTAGGCTTGCAGCTTAACAGGTTAATTATAAACTTCAATATTTCATTCAAAACCACCTCAAAACGCTTTGTGACATTTTAAAAAGCCGTGAATAAATGTATTAAGGCCACTGAACCAGGATCGTAACTGAAACGCGCTGCATCTTATCTCTCAATACAGGAGCAGAAGCGCTGGTTCAGATTTTATTGTTTGTTGTTTAAACGTGCGTGTTGCATATTTAAAAAATATATATAGCCTATATTTGATATGGTCTATTTAGGGTAGGCCTATAGCATTGATTACTGTGGAGGGGGGAAATCCCCCACCGGCAAATCGCACCATGCTTTATGTTTTTAAAAATTCTTTCTGCATGGAACCCCGTGAAGTTTTATTTTCTATTTTTTTAACAGAACTGCTTTTGAAGACGTAAATTCAGTCAATCTGTTGGATGAGATTTGTTCCTTAGTGTAAAATGGAAATGCATGGTAATTTTATAAATAGGCTACCATGTTTATTTGGGATTTGAACCCGTGACATCAAAATTATTGAACCTTAAGTTCTACCACTCGACCACAACTTTTCTCACTGAGAAATGCCCAGAAGTTCGGTTGTTCATCAGTCAGTGTGCGCGCACGCGAGAGAAGCGCTCTTCAATCTTCTCATTCCTCAATAGTTTAGCGTTATTGATTGCACCTAATTTATTTTCACTGACTGCGAGATAGGCCTATTTTAACTTTTGATTCATAAAATGTTCTGCTCTAAAAGTTTGCAATATTCTATTTAAAATGTAGGCTACTTTTACATACGTTTTGCTTTCGCTTAATGTCCCTTTGAAGGGGAGGGGGAGGGGAGGTCCTTACCTTACCTTACCTTACCTTTTTTCGTGTTGTGGAAATGTAATGCTTGGCAGAATAATGATGACATCGATCTTTTTACCATGGGAAGAGTCCAGTATATGATGTCCATTATAAAAAAAATATGCAAACTGTTAAAAATATCCATAGAACTTATATTGTTTACATCCTGAAATTTGCTAATCACGAGGGCGTTGTCCTGTTTATTCGATGAACTATCCACATCTAACGTATTATTCAATGAAACATAACATATCAGTGTATTTAGTAGAGTGTCTGGAAATGAATGAGATCGGCCCAGAAGATGTCCGATGAAAACTGGCCATGTAATTTTAGAAAGAATTGAAGGATGACAGGCGCTTTTGGTGACGTATGATCATGCATAATGCAAATATGTGTGGTAAAAAAATAAACCAATAGCAATGGAAACTGTTGTGTTGTCATCCAATGTGAAAGCCTATGCCATAACGAATACGCACATGTGCTGATTTGCATAATGTCGCGTTTATGGCCCTGTCCCAAATGGCACACTCCGGACTTGTGGACTTCCTCAGAGTCCACACTTCGGTGACGTCATGTAGTGCAGACCTATAGGGCCCTTAGCGCGAGTCCGCGAGGGGGCATTGAGAAGTATTTTTGGGACAGACTCGATCGTCACGCCGGAAACAGGAAGAAGGTCTCAGCTCAGACGTCGAAGCTGAATAAACGGTCATCTCATCAGTCCCTTTATTAGAAAAATATCACAAATATCATTAAAAAAAATTAGTCTTTAGCATCGAGAACAGGATTTATTTTATTTTCCCAAATCTTATGTCCATGTAAACTACACAGCCTGCTTTTACAGTTCTATAATTGTATATGCCACCTGGGCATTAGAATAGATGTCATGGTTATGTAAATGATCAATACAGTTGTACATAATAATACATAATGTTCAATTTTAACACAAAATTAAAATGTAAATGATTTTAAGAAAAATTTATAGGTTTCAATATTCATACTACGTTTATATGACTCAGTAAAGCCATGATAATTCGGTTCTATTTATGTAATGAATCATAATGCGATCGTATTATTTAACACGCTATTATTATGTTTGAGATATCAACCACTGGTCGATAATGTTTGTATAAAATGTAAGTAACAACTGGTAAAATGTACGCCTATATCATAAAGCCATGTTAACAGTCCGTGAGCGAAATCTCCTCCCATCCGTTTTCTGATTGGCATTTCGCAAGGATTCCTGGGTAGTTAAAGTGCGTGGAGCCTGCATCTATGCGGGCCTCGCGGAAGACTGCTTCAAGGGTACAAAGGGGGCGCTGCTGAGCACACTTCAGAGCGTTAAAATGCTAAATGGGACGGCCTACGGACTCGTAGACTCGGCGAGCACGCGCAATTTAAGTCCACGAGACCAAAAGTCCGCATGAAGTGCGCCATTTGGGACAGGGCCTATAACAGTGTTGCTTTATGTGCGTAACCATTTGCTTCCTGGAAATTTACGCACAGAGGTCACCTGCTCGCGCTAGCACTCGCTCGCTCTGTGTACATTAGCCTGCTGCATGCGTTCACGTCGGGGACAGAAGTTATTTTCTCCTGCTGCTGCATTGGAAGAATTTCTGCGAAGCAGTGATGAAGAAAACGTGGAATATTCAGAAGAGAGTGCTGTAACGTTATCCAGCGTCGACTTTGAAGAAGAGGATATGTTTTTGGAAGGTCTCGATCAGTTTCAGATCGGTGAGTGTCTAAACATTTTAGTGAGTTTGTATAATATTGCTTTTTGTTTTGATTTTCTGCACTATTGCGGCTTATAAGTACATTGAAATGCAGTGAAAATCCGTTGTTATTCAAGCGCTGAATTAGAAGAAACCCTGTACAACATTGAACATATTACTCTATGTAATGTTAGCTATATATAGGCTATTGTTTTGTGTGTAAGTTAGAACGCAAGACGAAGTTTACAAAACCAAACTTTTCAGAGAAGAAAATGTAATTATATGTGTAAGATAATCAGTTGTGTTAGGCGTGTTTCTAATCACTTTTGTGTAATTCAACAGTGACGAAACTTCAGATGATGCGAGGGTACCAGAGGCCTCTGGACGTCCGTGTTCGGCTTAGAGCTTAGATTCTCTGCCCGAGCCCGACCCGATCCGACCCGACCCGACCCAACCCGCGGGCCGGGCCGATATTTCCCGCCACTATGCTCGGGTCGGGTCGGGTCGGGTCGGGCCCTTGATCAAGCACGTCACGTGTCACGCGCAGCGTCTCCTGCACTCGCACGCTGTGCTGTATTGTGTAGCTTAAGTGCAACATGGAGCTTGAAGAAGTAAAGAAAAAAATTAAAACAGGAGAATTAACTTTGAGCAAGTATGAAGGAAAGTCGGAGGTATGGAAATATTTTAAACTAGTCGTGGGCAGTGACAACATATGTGTTGGCTTTGTTGAGTGCAAGTGCGGCGCGCTGCTAGAGAGTCTGAACGTGTTGTAGCCATTAAATAAGCGCATTTAGTTTAATTAATGTTATTTTTTTCCATCTATGTTGATTATGAAAGTGAACAGAGTAGATAGGAGGATGCGCAATATCAGGAGACATGGAGTGGTTCAGGCATGATTTTGACCACTTCATTATGTTTTGTTTTGTAGAAAGCCTTTCTTTGAAGTAAATTTTGTTTTGTATAAATTGTATCTTAATTTTAATACATTTTTCATCAACCAATTGCCTGGATTTAATAAATAAGCAAATATAGCAGACAATAATCATTCAGAATGGCTAATTTGCAATAGGGATTGTGAGAGTATATGTACCGGGTGAACGAACTACCAGCTAATTGACAAACCATCAACAGAACAGCACTGACAAACTGTGCAATACTTTGTAAATAGTACATTTGTTTATTTATTTATTCATTCAAAAAAAAGTTGGGGGGGGGGGGGGGCTTTTGAGAAATGTTTATCACTGTTGATTGCACTGAACTAAGAAACAGTTGTTTGTAACTATATACAGATGTATAAATAAATAAATAAAATTATTTGCTAAATAATGTGTCATTTTTAACCATTAAATGGATGGTAGTGAACAAAGACTTTGTTATATATACTTTTTATAAGCAAGTTGCCAAGTGTCACTTTATGGTCCTTTTGGAGCCTTTTCCAAAAATGCACATAACTGCATTTTTATAAACATTTAGGGTGTAAACAATACACCAGAGAAAGTATATAAGTTGTGCTTTGTCATATTGTAATAAGAAAATATATTAAAATGATCAAAAAAACTTGTTATAGCTCATGGTAAAAGTTGGTTACCAAGTGTCCCTTTGGAGTCTCCGAGTGGCCTTTTTGGGTAGGTGCCTAGACATGCGCTGAAATAAATGCTTGTAAAAAAATTTATTTTTGCTTGTATGAACTTCAAATTTGAAACCTACATTGTTAAGAACTATGGCTTTAGATTGCTTGTGTTTCCAGGCCTGTATATTTTTGCCTTAAGCAATTTTCTTTTTCATAAACATTTATTATACAAAAAAAAATTGTCCATTGTTTTTGAGCTCATTTATCTCTCTATTAGTATTTGCTAGAGCAATTCTGAGTATTTCATAGTAAACTGTCAAGTGTCAGCTTTTAAATCATACCCTGGTTTTGTGTGTAGTCAGAAGGACTCATTAGCAACAACCATTTTATTATGGGTATATCATTTTGCACTCGATTGCCAAAAAGGGGGGCGACTAGTAAGGGGTTAAACAATTTTGAGCGTGGCATGGTTGTTGGTGCCAGACGGGCCGGTCTGAGTATTTCACAATCTGCTCAGTTACTGGGATTTTCACGCACAGCCATTTCTAGGGTTTACAAAGAATGGTGTGAAAAGGGAAAAACATCCAGTATGCGGCAGTCCTGTGGGCGAAAATGCCTTGTTGATGCTAGAGGTCAGAGGAGAATGGGCCGACTGATTCAAGCTGATAGAAGAGCAAGTTTGACTGAAATAACCACTTGTTACAACTGAGGTATGCAGCAAAGCATTTGTGAAGCCACAACACGCACAACCTTGAGGCGGATGGGCTACAACAGCAGAAGACCCCACCGGGTACCACTCATCTCCACTACAAATAGGAAAAAGAGGCTACAATTTGCAAGAGCTCACCAAAATTGGACAATTGAAGACTGGAAAAATGTTGCCTGGTCTGATGAGTCTCGATTTCTGTTGAGACATTCAGATGGTAGAGTCAGAATTTGGCGTAAACAGAATGAGAACATGGATCCATCATGCCTTGTTACCACTGTGCAGGCTGGTGGTGGTGGTGGTGTAATGGTGTGGGGTATGTTTTCTTGGCACACTTTAGGCCCCTTAGTGCCAATTGGGCATCGTTTAAATGCCACGGCCTACCTGAGCATTGTTTCTGACCATGTCCATCCCTTTATGGCCACCATGTACCCATCCTCTGATGGCTACTTCCAGCAGGATAATGCACCATGTCACAAAGTTCGAATCATTTCAAATTGGACATGACAATGAGTTCACTGTACTAAAATGGCCCCCACAGTCACCAGATCTCAACCCAATAGAGCATCTTTGGGATGTGGTGGAACGAGAGCTTCGTGCCCTGGATGTGCATCCCACAAATCTCCATCAACTGCAAGATGCTATCCTATCACTATGGGCCAACATTTCTAAAGAATGCTTTCAGCACCTTGTTGAATCAATGCCACGTAGAATTAAGGCAGTTCTGAAGGGGGTCAAACACAGTATTAGTATGGTGTTCCTAATAATCCTTTAGGTGAGTGTATATATATTAGGGGTGTAACGGTTCACAAAATTCACGGTTCGGTTCGATACGATACAGTGGTGTCACAGTTCGGTTCGATACGATACAGAAAAAAGAAAAAAATGCCAGAGAAATTTCCTATTTATTAAAAGAAAAAGTATTTTTAAATAAGTGTGACTTTTCCTACATCTTGAAACTTTTAGTTTTATAAATGGGGGTAATCGTTGAAGGATGAACAAATAATGTTTTGGTCATCACATTAAAAATAACATTTAAATATGATCATATTTGAGTTTTGAAGTGCTGGAAAAAGATGTGTGACGTAATTGAAAGCATTTTACTATTTCTGCCAATCTTCCATGGTTACAGTGCAGTAAATCATGGTGAATGTTGCTGATCTGTGGACTTAAAACCTATAACTAGTTCAATCATGGAACAATGTTTCTCCTGGTTTCCACATCAGCACTGTTTGATCCGTTAATAACGGAGAAATGTTAATGCTTCTCACTAGATCTCGCAGTCATGTTATTACTTAGTGGAGATTTCAAATGCTTTGTTTACCGGATCTCTCAGCGCTGTAGTAACAGTGTCGCTTGATCAAGATCGGTTCGCGCTGCACTGATGTTCATGGTCCGAACTGATAAATGATCCATGAAGCACAAAATAATGACTAGTGCAGTTTCGTTTCCGCTTTCAGTACGTTTGCCATTTGATGTTGCGCAACGTTGTGATGGTGGATTTTGGTCAGCAGGAAAAATGGTCCAACGAACCGAAAGCCTCGTACAGAACGGTTCAATACGAATACATGTATCGTTACACCCCTTATATATACAGGTCCTTCTCAAAAAATTAGCATATTGTGATAAAGTTAATTATTTTCCATAATGTAATGATAAAAATTAATTTATATTTTATAAATATATATAGATTCATATATTTTAGATTCATTGCACACCAACTGAAATATTTCAGGTCTTTTATTGTTTTAATACTGATGATTTTGGCATACAGCTCATGAAAACCCAAAATTCCTATCTCAAAAAATTAGCATATCATGAAAAGGTTCTCTAAACGAGCTATTAACCTAATCATCTGAATCAACTAATTAACTCTAAACACCTGCAAAAGATTCCTGAGGCTTTTAAAAACTCCTAGCCTGTTTCATTATTAAAAAACGCAATCATGGGTAAGACTGCCGACCTGACTGCTGTCCAGAAGGCCATCATTGACACCCTCAAGCAAGAGGGTAAGACACAGAAAGAAATTTCTGAACATAGGCTGAGCATGCATTTCATTCGTTTGTTAAATAAGAGGTGATCTAGCACGCTGAAATTTGTTTTTGAAATCAAGTGATCAAAGTGCTCGTTGCCGCTGCGATCAGTGGTGTAGATAGTGTTCTCTCATGACTTGCGCACAGTCTTCACACAAACGCGCGCTTTAATCCGTTTCGGAGACTCTCTATTCGTTCCGATGAAATCACAAAATAAAATGCACTCAAATGTGTCCCTGCTTGATATACAACCACTGATAAACATAATCGGTTTTAATGAGGGAAAAAAAACGATACGAGTGCGGATTAGAACCCAGAACCTCTGACACGCTTGGCAAAAGTTCTGCCACTGGACCATTAATGTACAAATGTGTTGTAGTCGGATCTATATATATACAGTATTCACGTGAAAATTATCGGTACTAACAGCATATATTAGATCTCATTAAACGACAAATTAAACCCAATGTACTATTTAAATGTACCCCACCCACCCAAAACACACACACACCTGTCCCACCCACTTTTTAATGTAAAACACAATGTTACGCCATTGTATATATATATATATATATATATATATGACTAATTAATGTCATTTTGTTAATAGATTGGTGTGCCAAGAGTGACATTAGTCTTCATGTAGACTGAGTTAAGCAAGAGTCTTGTGACAAATTATAATAGGACATTATAGCCATCAAAAAATCATAGTACTTGGATACTTAAGTACATTTGAAGGCAAATACTTTTGTACTTTTACTCAAGTGAATGTTTAAAGGCAGCACTTCTACTTTTACTTGAGTAATATTTTACCTTGAGTATCTTTACTTTAAACCTCTAATGTGTACTCATGCTTATGAAACATGCAAAGGCAGGGCCTTGGAAGAGACTATAAAGAAAGAGACCTGGAGAAGATTCTTTGCTCTTCCTTGCAACCAACAATTCAATACTCCAGCAGTTATTGGCCGCAAGAAGCATTAAAGCTCAGCTAGTATCTATCTGTTAGTTGTTACAGGTTATACATATAAGTACTAAGTATTTATTTCATTTGATTCCTTTAATAAATTGTGTTATACATTTATTATAATCATCTGACTGAATCTTGGGTTATTGAGTACGAGTCACATTCTTCCAACGGGGCCAGGAGGATCCTTTCTGGAGAAGATGACATCTGAAGGTGAGCATTCTCTTGAGATGAGAATAATCACTGTAAGATATGATTGATCAAATAGCCTAGCCAAAGAGGCAGCATATGACAGGGTTGTTATATTGCAAACACGGTTGAAGAGTACCACAAAAGGTAGACTTATAATACAAAGGGGAAATCTATTATTAGGCAAGGCAAGGCAAGGCAAGGCAGGTTTATTTATATAGCACATTTCATACACAATGGTAATTCAAAGTGCTTTACATAGAAGAAATTAAAATAATCAAAAGAAATCAGAATAATTAAAACAGTTTAGAATAAAAGATAAAATACAGAAATAATCAAAAGAAATCAGAATAATTAAAACAGTTTAGAATAAAAGATAAAATACAGAAATAATCAAAAGGAATCAGAATAATTAAAAAGCATAACAGTACAAACAGTCGGACGAACCGTGGTACAGTGCTCATTCAGTAAATGCACAGCTAAACAGATGTGTTTTGAGTCTGGATTTGAATGTGACTACTGTAGGAGCACATCTGATCTCTTCTGGAAGCTGGTTCCAGCTGCGGCTGGCATAATAGCTAAAAGCAGACTCGCCATGCTTAGAGTGAACCCTTGGTATTTCTAGCTGATGTGATCCTAATGATCTGAGTGATCTGTTGGGTTTATATTCAGTGAGCATATCTGCAATGTATTGAGGTCCTAGGCCATTGAATGATTTATATACCAGTAATAATACCTTAAAATCAATCCTAAATGTAACTGGCAGCCAGTGTAAAGACCTGAGGACTGGTGTGATATGTTCATATTTTCTGGGTCTGCTCAGAATCCTAGCAGCAGCGTTCTGTATGAGCTGCAACTGTCTTATGGTCTTTTTGGGAAGGCCAGTGAGAAGTCCATTACAATAATCCACCCTGCTGGTGATGAAAGCATGCACAAGTTTCTCTAAGTCTTGACTGGAAACAAAGTATCTAATTCTTGCAATATTTTTCAGGTGATAATATGCTGATTTAGTTATTGCTTTGACATGACTACTGAAACTAAGGTCTGACTCTAGAGACACACCCAGATTCCTGACTTGATTTTTAGTTGTTTGACCCCTAGACTGAAGGTATGCGTTCACTTTGAGAACTTAATCTTTGTTTCCAAACGCAATGACTTCAGTTTTGTCTTTGTTTAACTGAAGAAAGTTTTGGGACATCCAATTGTTTACTTCATCAATGCATTGGAACAGAGAGTTAATGGGGCTGTAATCGTTAGGCGATAGGGCTAAGTAGAGCTGTGTGTCGTCTGCATAGCTGTGGTAAGCGATTTGGTTCTTTCTCATTATTTTACTCATTGGGAGCATGTACAGGTTGAATAGGAGTGGCGCAAGAATTGAGCCTTGAGGGACTCCGCATGTCATGGGTGTCCACTCAGACTTATGGTCTCCTATACTCACATAATAACCTCTCCCTACCAAGTATGACCTGAACCATTTTAGGACTATCCCAGAAAACCCGACCCAGTTTTCCAGCCTGTCAAGAAGTATGTCGTGATCGACAGTGTCAAATGCAGCACTGAGGTCGAGTAGTACCAGCACTGATAATTTGCTTTTATCAGTATTTAAGCGAATATCGTTTACTATCTTTATGAGAGCTGTCTCTGTGCTGTGGTGCGGTCGGAAACCAGATTGAAAATTGTCAAAGTATCCATTTGAGCTTAAGAATTTGTTCAGCTGATTGAAGACAACTTTTTCAATGATCTTGCCTATGAAAGGAAGATTTGAGATCGGTCTATAGTTGTTTAATATGGTCTTATCCAGATTGCTCTTTTTCAGGAGGGGCTTGACAACTGCAGTTTTCAGGGAGTTAGGAAAACTCCCAGAGAGAAGTGAGGCATTTACCACTTCTAGGAGATCTGCTTCTAAGCTGTGTAACACCTTTTTGAAAAAAGATGTGGGAAGTGCGTCAAGGGTGCAGGTTGATGTTTTAAGGTGCTGTACGGTTTCTTCCAAAATGTTGCCATCAATTTCTTCAAAATCAGACATAGTGACTACTTTCTCAGGTTGTGGTCTGAACTGCCTGACCCCAGCGCAAACTCAAGGATGAGCTGATCACCTTTCTGATATTATTGATATTCTCAGAGAAGAAAGAAGCAAACTCACTGCACTTGCTCTCTGAGAGCGTTTCACTGGGAATCTGGCTTGGGGGGTTTGTCAGTTTCTCTACAGTAGCAAAAAGAGTGCGTGTGTTGTTTATATTGCTGTTTATAATATTCGAGAAGAAAGTCTGTCTAGCTTTGCCTAGTTCCTTATTGAAAGCATGGATGCTGTCTTTGTAGATGTTATAATGGACTACAAGTTTTGTCTTCCGCCACATGCGCTCTGCTTTTCTGCATTGTCTTTTCATATTTTGCACTGCTGTTGAGTTTCTCCAAGGTGCTTTTTGTCTACCACTATTCTTCCTGACTTTCACAGGAGCAATATCATCAATTACGCTCTTAACTTTTGAGTTAAAAGAATCAAGGAGAAAATCAACAGAGTCAGCAGATATGCTTGGTGTTAAAGATATGGCCTTCATAAACAGTACACTAGTGTTCTCATTTAAGCATCTCTTCTTGACAGACACAGATCTAGCTTCAATGGCAGGAGAGATCAATATATCAAAGAAAATGCAAAAATGATCAGACAGTGCTACATCCTTAATAACAATCGATGAAATGTTTAGACCCTTACTGATAAGTAAATCTAGAGTGTGTCCACGATTATTTGTGGGTCCATGTACATGCTGAGTCAGATCAAAAGTTTTTAAAACAGTTTTGATTTCTTTTGCCATATTGGTTTCTGCATTATCTATGTGAATTTTAAAATCTCCAGCAATGATAAAACAGTCAAACTCTGAGGAAATAGTTGACAACAGTTCTGTAAAATCATCAGCAAAGGCTGGAGAGTATTTTGGAGGCCTGTAAACAATGATAAGTAAAATGCGTGGAGCACCTTTTAACACAATACCCAGATATTCGAAAGACGGGTAATTCCCAAATGATATTTGCTTACATTCATAGACATCGTTAAAAAGAGCAGCTAAACCTCCACCTCTTCTGACAGCTCTGCAGACACTCATAAAAGTAAAGTTAGGAGGGGCTGTTTCATTGAGGACTGTTGCACTGCAGCATTCTTCTAGCCAAGTTTCATTTAGCAACATAAAATCCAGGTTGTATGTGGTTATTAAGTTGTTGACTAGAAGTGATTTATTTTTAAGTGAGCGGATGTTTAAAAGTGCTAACTTAACAGTCTTACTTTTTCTCCCCACAGCAATCTTAGTTTGTCGTGTAATAGGCACCAGATTAGATGGGTTTGCTGTACGGCTTTTGAAGGCCTTAGACTTTCTATCATGTAATCGAACAGCAATAGCGAAAGATACAGGCACACTGGGTTCCCGCTTGTTCTGTAAACATTTGAAAAAGTTATTGTTATCATAGCGGGGACCCGACACATATCACTGAGAGCTGGTATCAGTTGTTTTTGGTTCACCTCGAGCAGATGGAGGGGGGTGTGGGCCCTGGCGCTGTGGCAGAGGCCGAAGAGCTCTCACAGGGGGAGGGGGAGGGCGAGCTGGGCCCGCAGGCTTTGGTGGTTGTGGGGCCTGCCGTTTTTTGGTTGGTATCTGGGGGCTCGCAGCAAAAGAGTGGGATAGTCTGGTTCCAGCATAAACCAGTTGTTCCATTTTCTCTGAGAAGCACAGAAGTGGAGATGCTGGTGAGAGGGATAATGTGTCCGGTGAGGGCTGTTGCTCTGGTGTTATCGGAGGCAGTAATATGCTGTCTGGGTTTCCTTGGCCGTTTTCCAGAAAGTCGTCCTTGGGTGCTGAATCTTGGAGAAGTGCTAGTATGTCACAGTCTGTCTGTGGTGAGCTCTGTGGGCAGGGCTCAGCTGAGATTGTGTCCGTGAGCAGAGGTTGTTGTGGCTGAGTGGTGTTATCATTGTCCTTGTGTGATGTGTCAACCGCATGTCCATTCAGGTGCTGAAGTGAAGTCCTGTGGTCATTCATACTGTATCCAGGTGTGTGTGTGCCATTCAGGTTGAGTGGATTGGCACACACTGCAGAAGGATGACGGAGGGAGAAGTAGATATTGTCCTTTAGCACTCTAGAACCAAGTTTGTTTGGGTGGTGGCCATTCTGTTGAAACAGTTGCCTCTGACTCCAGAAAAGATTGAAGTTGTCAATGAAGTTCACTCCTTTTATATTGCAGGTTTTTTGCAGCCATGTATTAAGCCCAAGCAACCGTGAAAACCTGTTTGTTCCTCTTGCTGGGAGTGGTCCACTGATGAATGTTTGAACTTTCAGTCTTTTAAGTGTTTCAAAAAGTTCATTGAAATCCTTCTTAAGGAGTTCCGACTGCTCTTTATGAATATCATTTTTCCCCACATGAATGATGAGTCGATTTGCAGTCTTATGTTTCATAAGAATGTTCTGAAGTTCCCTGTTTACATCAGAAGTTGTTGCTTGTGGAAGGCAGCACGTAGTTGTATCCCTGCTGCTAATGTTTCTGATTATGGAGTCGCCCACTATCAGAGTCCTGGGCCCGGCTGCGCTCTGAGCTGAGTGCCGCTGTCTGCTCGACCTTGAGCCCCAGTTAGCATCAGTGTTAGCTACTGGCTGATTCAGTCTGTGTTCATTCATCCAATTTGGGGATTCCTCATTCATTAATACTTCAAATCTGTTCTCAAGATGTATAGGTGGTGGTAGGAGACCAGTGTTTGCAATCCTTGTCATAGCCATATCTGGGGTAGAGGATGCTACTGCGGCAATATGTGATGCTCGTGACAATCTGATGTCTCGAGTGCCTTTGGGTCTCGCTCCTTGTTTGTGCCATCGATTTGTAAGTCGATCGGCTTGTTTCTCTAGACTCAGTATAGCCTGTCGAGGAGCACTAGATTCATGGGACTCACCGGCTGTATGCTGAGGGCATCCATGATGAAGCTCTGTTGTGTGTTCCGTCTGGTTTGGTGGTCCCGCAATTAACTTTGTTTCAAGAACTGCAATCCTTTGTAAAAGTCTGTGGCAGTTAGAGCAGCAAGTAGATTCCAGAGGAGGCATTTTCTTATCCTTATGAATGTCCTAATGGAAGTTGTGTTTTCTCTTCCCCGGAATGTAAGCTTTCAGTGGGAGGCTGGTCGAATAAAAAAATCTGCTTCTTTTTTTTTTTTTTTTTTTTTTTTGTAGTAATCCAAGCGTTTGAGCACTGTGTTGATTTGCTGAAGTTAAAATTAGGTGATAAACGGAAATAAAATATAAAAATGTAAAAGCGATAGAGCAAAGTGCGGAGCAGTAAGCAAGAGCGTCCGAACAGTAGCTGAGCAGGAAGTGAATAATAAGAAACACCTGGGGAGACTAATAAACATGGACGAGGAACACCTGTGGACACTGAGCAACAACAAACAAAAGACAAGACACATGGCAGGGTCACATGACAAACAAGGAATCACGTGATATACAAGACACAACAAAAACCCACACGTAACAGTCTGTGGCGTGCACATAACAGAGACGCGATGGCTGAGCGCGAAATCCAAACACTCTCCTCGTTAAAAGCTGACGTGTGGAAATATTTTGACTTCTATGAAGTCGAAAGGGGAAAGGAGCTGGACAAGAGCCACACTATTTGTAAGCTTTGTAGAATAAAACTAAAATATTTCGGAAACACGACGAATATGAGAAGCCATATGACACGTTTCCACCCAGAGGAGGAAAAACACTCGGCTGTACCGGTCGTTGTTATATTATTAATTTACTACAAGTATGCTGCTAGTTCAGGCACACATTTATTTTCCTTTTGGTTCTTTGCAATGTTAATAAAATATATTGTATGTTAATTCTTTATGGGTCATTACTTTGTACCTTTAAAGCAAAGTATTTATAGTCACACACACAAAGAAAAAAAGATTCAGATAATCGATAATCGCTTTAGCATCGAATCGCAGCCCTCTGAATCGTAATCGAATCGAATCGTGAGGTGCCTAGAGATTCCCACCCCTAACAGGAACAGTCTCAACAGAGAACAGGAACAGTCTCAGGAGAACAGAGAACAGGAACAGGCTCAGGTGAGTAGCGGGTGAGACCCTGGGAAGCCTCAATGGTAGCATAGGCAGGCAGGCAGATGGACAACTCGATCCGTGAGAGATGACAATAAACACGAACGGTGAAACATCCAAAACGGGAACAGACGAAACCACAGGAACACGAGGAAGGATCAGACACCGCACGTGGAAACGTCCAACAACGCTCTGACAAACACAAGACAAAAGACCATGAGCTTAAATAGAAACCGCTGATCAGGAACAGCTGGCGCTGATGAATCAGCGGTTGATCAGCGGCTCCGCCCACACACACCCAAACACTGCGTGAGAAAGAGTCAGTGAATTCATGAACCGTGACAGCTGGGCCCCCCCCAAAAGCTGGTTCATTGCAGTTGGGGCCCCAGTGCCCCCGCCCTAGGCTATTATTTTTAGGTTCACATTATTATTATTATTATTATTATAATTATCATCAGTAGTGGTAGGTAGGCCTATTATCCTTATGTAGTGTTACAAATTTATTAAATGTTTAATTTAGGTTCCAATACAATAGTATATAAAATGAGACAGTTTCGTATACTGAATTTAGCATTTAAGGTTATGATGGTGATGATATTTGCTGTGAAACAGTTTTCCAGCAAGAGAGTCCGGCAAATCCTGTTTTCTGTATCTGTCAGATTACTGCTCTCTATCGAGCCTGCTATTCCTGTTTCTCTCTATTGTAAGAAGATTACTGAAACTTTTGTAGCTTCTGTCTCAGCAGGAGAGTTCTGCCATTTCCTGTTTTTGAGTCTCACTGTTTGAATAGTTATGCTGATTGGATTGAAATTGGTAAGACTCTCAGTATAGGGCAGGTTCCTAAACCTGTATACATCATTTACATGCTTTGTTCATCACAATGTTAAGCCCTGCCCCTAAATGTGTATAAATTGCAAGGGGAACGTTTCCCTTAGTTAGACTCGGGACGAGCTTGGAAGACTACAGCAACGCACAGCTCGTATTCTCAATAAAGAAACCTTATTAAAAGATACGGCCGAGTCTCCTGGTCTTCGCTTCTGAGTTTTCTACACTTTGGGAGAAAAAAAGTTCACAACACTTACTAGGCTATTGTTATAATTGGCAGTAGCACCAGACTTCTAATGTGAGCTTGCAGGCATTATTATTATTATTATTATTATTATTATTATTATGAGTAGTAGTAGGCCTATCATCATTACTAGGCTATTGCTATATAATTATATGAGGTTACATGCTTTATTGTTGTTGTTATTATTATTATCATCATCAGTAGGCCTATTATCATTACTAGGCTATTCCTATAATTGGGAATTGGCACCAGAACTCTGATATTAATTTATGCTTTATTATTGTTATTATTACTAGGCCTAATAGTAGGCATCATCTGAATTTTTTACAGAAGCTTGCAGGTAGGTGATGTTAATGTGAGACCTGAGCCTGCTTTGCCTTGCAAAGATCCTCAATTCTTGGCTTAATGCTTGATAAACAGTCTCAAATCATCCTCGATTTGTGCACGATTGCGGTATTTCTTTTGAGTGCAATCATTTTTGAGAATCCTGCCTCACACAAATATGTCGACGCGAAAGGAAGGAGAATCTTCAAGGCGACGTCACAGAGTTCAGGGTATTCCTGCATCAATGCTGCCCAGAATGAGGAAAGAGGGCAGGAGCTAAAGAGTTCCTTCAGCCTACTGTCACTCTTCAGCTCAATAAGCTGTTCCTGCATATCAACTGATAGCTCGTTTGCTGTGCACACAAACGGATCTCGAACCCACGCAAAAGAGCGATAATCCTCTTTAAAGTACGTCGCAAATTGTTTTCTCATTGCTGACAGGTGCTCAGACGCGGATTGAAATAGGGAGGAGAAATTGTGTGACGTGCCTGCATCAGTGATAAAGTCTGCAAGGCTGAGGAACATGTCGCAGTTCCCTCTACTGATGCGGCCATGCCAGAGGTCTAGTTTTTGTGTGAAGGCGTGCACTTTGTCTGCAAGGAGCAAAATATGAGTTTCGCGGCCTTGCAAAGACAGGTTGAGGCCATTCAAGCGGTCAGATATATCGACCAAATAGGACAGAGACACAAGCCACATAGTGTCATCCAGATGCTTCGCCAGATCCTGATTTGATTTCTGTCAAAAAACACTTCACGCTTTCTTTTAAAATATTCAGCCGGTTTATTTTTAATGCCAGCATGCTTTGTTTCGAGGTGCCTTTTTAATTTGCAGGGCTTCATACTGTCGTTTTCCAGCACCTCGGCACACACGACACACTGAGGTCTCAGATCAGCCGTGACTGTAAACCCAAACTGCAGGTATGCTTCATCGTACCTTCAAAGCTTTTTTGCAGCTGGTGGTGCGTCGGTTGGCTTGTTGGTCCTCACAAGAAATTTCTCCATTTTTATGTGTTTTCAATAAAGTTTAGGCAATATGTAACTGTGTGTGTGGTGTATGTTGAGAGACGTATCAGGGGCTAATCAGTCGGGACTTAGGCACGATCTTTAATTAAACAAACAAAATAATTATTTTGCAGACAATTCAGATTTTATTTTAATACTTAACGATTGTAGTCCTCATCAGTGTGTGTGTGTCCTAGTCGTGTGGGTAGTTTTAGCTAAAGGTGGTATGTAGTAGTAAAGGCCTATGTAAATTGAGATTGATTACAGACTAGCGAGAGCTGGCACAAGCGAACTTGGCAAGAGACTAGACTAGAGTGAATGGAGAGCTATGTCGTGAGTCAATTTAAATGCAGTGATTTATTTTTGTGTGAGAGTGAGTGAACATTTACATTTACACCCCGCTCTGTAAGCCAGGGCGGGAACAGTGGTGGCCATGCGCATGCGCGATTCATTTGCAGCCTGGACGCGGAGGGGTGTGTGTCTCCTCTCTGCTCTGACTGTTAGTTTAATGATAAAAAAATTAGCAATTTTTTTTTTTCAGTTTTTAGGGGCGTTTTTAGGTAGAGCGTGCCCCACCGGTTGAGAACCACTGCTCTAGTCTATTTATGCACGGCACGCAGAGAAAACCAACTCTCAGAGAGCCCGCAAGTACGGAATACTTTAAAATCGTTTGAATGTTTAAACTGGTAAGACTTAAAGACGTGCAAATGGTCAACTTTAGTCACGATGCAATGCTGGCCCGATTATGCAAGTGAATATTCCATCATGTCCCGACTCCTAAACACGAGCGTGTAGTTTCACCGGCTGCAGCTCTTGACGCTTGTCTTGAGCAGCCCATTTCGAGAGATGAGAGAGAGAAGACGCAGCACCATTGAACTCACGCTGTTTGTGAAATTGCGTCTCACAGAAAGTTTTAAAATTACTGATTTGATTTTATAATCTGTGTGGATTCATTTACTAATACAACCTACATGCTAAAGTGAATCAATGTTTGCGGGAAATTCCCGCAAACAAGTGGGAGAGCTGCAGGAATGATTAAAATTATGCGCAGTACCCGCAATCCCGTGCCGAAATTCGAGCCCTGAACTGGCTACATTCAAAAGCACAACAGTATCGATACGGCAGTATCAATATGCGCATCGCCAGGACTTCATGACGATGTATCGTTGTATCGATATTCTGAGCACAGCCCTAGTACACAGGGCTTAAAGTATTCCGGCTTGAGGGCAGGTCCGGCCTCCGGTGC
Organism: Gila robusta; assembly: GCA_030770095.1. Taxonomy (NCBI): domain Eukaryota; kingdom Metazoa; phylum Chordata; class Actinopteri; order Cypriniformes; family Leuciscidae; genus Gila; species Gila robusta. Next base: position 281,574 of record JAVALU010002275.1, on the reverse strand, counting down.
AGGCAAAAGTTATTTATCAGGCTGCAAATTCCAGTCGGAGGCACTTTAATCTGACTTGAATAACACACCGGTCCCCTTTTAAAAAAAAAAACTCGCCTTTCCCGCACTTCGCACTGAATGCATCTCACACGCAGCCTCGCTCTAACATGCTTCTCTCGGAAACCAAAACAATGACTATGCGGATGCTGTAGCTAGTGTTAATGGCTTATTTACAACCTTAAACATCTAAAAGAAGCGGCGATGGGCGCAGGGCAGGTGAAAGACAGGCCTGTTGTTGTGGATTATGCAAAAGAAGTTTTGCAAAATGGACGCTAATGATCGACCAGACGAGTCATCGGATAAAGAGGCAAAGAGCAGCAAGTTCTTCCACTGATCCACTAACATTTTTTTGATCATGTTTCTGCAGGGAATAATGGCTCGATCCCATTTGTATGGCAAGAGGCCACGCAGAGATAATGATGATGGTAAGAAAATAGTTTCTTGTGATTCTGTGAACTATCATACAGAGAAGGAAAAAATTTATGTACTGCTTGTGTTTTTGCTAACTCTGATAGGCTCCAGCGACCCAAGGGCTCAAAAGCTGAATGTTTGCAGCTGATGTTTTTAGTCCTGGGTGAACCCAATCTTTTTTTTTTTTTTTACAGGCATGAAAACTCCTCACCTTTTGGCGAAATTCGCCGTTTTAAAACCAAAATGGGTCACCTACGTGATTTGTGCAGATCCGGTGAGAAAATATTTGGTGGTGGTGAGAAAATCTTTTCAATGAAAATCTCAAATGAAGATCGCGGAACTCCAGCTTACTTGTCCGTGTTTTCAGATCATCCGTGCTTCATCCAGATCATCTAGAAAGTGCGCGTGCGTGTATGGTTGCCAAATACTATTGAAAAAAAAAAACGGGTATAAAACGTGCTCTTTTAACAGAAAAGCTCTAATTATTGAAATCTGGCAACCGTAAGCATGAACGCTCGTAAAAACAGTCTGTAATGTCTTCTCATTTATTCACAAAAATAAGTGGTTTTGGTCAAGTTTTTATTTTTTTAAACATTTCAGTCTCGTCTTTTTTTTTCAACGATATTGCATGTGTTGATATAGTCACAGTTATCGTTTAATGACGTGGGTGTCGTCTCTCATCGCCTTGTCCTGGTCAGGGGAAAAAGGTCAACGTACATTTTTTTCGTTAAGGGAATTAACAGTGGTGACAATAAAATATTTAATTTTAAGAGCCCCCCATATTCCGCACGGAGAGATAGGAGAGAGTGATGCAGTAGTGCTCAGGATCGCAAACAGGCAGCTGAAGAGGAGAAGAGGGCAAGGCTGAGACATGCTGCTAAACAGAGAAAACGGGCCCTTGAGATTCTGGTTCAGGCGAAAAAGAAAAAATTATCTCATGCTGTGTGTTTTGTGTAAATATTTGCCTCCATACATTAAAATGGCCTCCATATTTTATATGTTATTATATTTTCTATTTTCTATTCTTTGTGCAGCACTTTGGTAACCTTGCTTTTTTAAAATGTGCTATATATATTTAAAGTTGATTGGATTTGTTTTTTTGCTGCCGTATCCTTCTCACCTTTTTTACCCCTGACCTGTTTTCATGCCTGTTTTAGTGGATTGTATGGAGTTATTTATTGGTCTGACAAAGTGAAATAAATGTAATAGTTGTACATGTAATGTCGGTAGTTGGAACGTGTTAGACCAGGCCTCCCCAACTAGTGGACTGCGGTCCAAATCCAGACATTTCCAGACAAAGCCTTTGTCTGGACCCAAAGCCATTTTCAATCTTTGAATGTTATTTAAATCCAGAGCTCATGAATTCTCTCAACAATTACTTTACCGCGAGGCAAGTCAACGCTGTTACGCAGCCACGCTCCTTCAGCTGTGCACGTATCCCTTTTCTCCTCTCTCAGACTGAGACATGGCATGTAAAAAGAGTCATACTGCCAAAAGATAGCAACAGATGAGGCCTATACTTTTTTGTTAGTTGTTTTTATTTTGTGCAAATGGGCCCAGTAATCATGTAGCAACATACAAGGAAAGTTTTAAAACCGAGAGTGACTTTAATTGAGTAATTAAATATGCGCATGGATATATGGCGATTGATCAGTGACGACACACACAACCCTGCAACCTGTACAACGATGCCGCTAATTTATAACTGGATATTTTTGCCGTCTTACTGAATATAGTGTCATGTTATCAATGACGCAATGCACCTGGGTCCAAAAACATTCTGCTATTTCTAATGAAAGAACCTATATAACTAGCAATCTAATTTTGTGAATGATTATGAATTTTCTAATTAAACAACATTTTGTTGCAACAGATTGCACCACTGTATGGCATGTATACTGCTTTGAAAGACAAGAAAAACGACTCAAGTCTTGGGTAAATATGACATCGTGAACACTTTGTGAGAAGAGTATACATAAATTAGAACATATTAAGCACTGAAAACTTGTTTTATAAGACATCAATTATGAACTACAGTACACAACATGAGATTCATTGCATGCATGTTTTAACCAGAATTACATTTTTACTCAAGGCTTTGTTTGATTTGATTTATCCTTTATTTATACAGGTTTGTCCCTTGAGACTAATAGTATCAATTGCAAGAGAGACATGTACTGTTTCATGTTTTATATATATATATATATATATATATATATATATATATATATATATATATATATAAATAAATAAAAAAATTGTTGTATATTACTCTAAAAATACATTTTGGCTCCCTCCGTCATCCTTCTGCAGTGTGCCAATCCACTCAACCTGAATGGCACACACACACCTGGATACAGTATGAATGACCACAGGACTTCACTTCAGCACCTGAATGGACATGCGGTTGACACATCACACAAGGACAATGATAACACCACTCAGCCACAACAACTTCTGCTCACAGACACAATCGCAGCTGAGCCCTGCCCACAGAGCTCACCACAGACAGACTGTGACATACTAGCACTGCTCCAAGATTCAGCACCCAAGGATGACTTTCTGGAAAACAGCCAAGGAAACCAGGACAGCATATTACAGCCTCCGATAACACCAGAGCAACAGCCCCTCTCACCAGACACGTTATCCCTCTCTCCAGCATCCCCACTTCTGTGCTTCTCAGAGAAAATGGAACAACTGGTGTATGCTGGAACCAAACTATCCCACTCTTTTGCTGAAAGCCCCAGATACCAACCAAAAAACGGCAGGTCCCAAAACCACCAAAGCCTGCGGGCCCAGCTGTGAGAGCTGTGAGAGCTCTTTGGCCTCTGCCACAGCGCCAGGGCCCACACCCTCCTCCAGCGGCTCGAGGTGAACCAAAAACAACTGATACCAGCTCTCAGTGATATGTGTCGGGTCCCCGCTATGATAACAGTAACTTTCTCAAATGTTTACAGAACAAGCGGGAACCCAGTGCGCCTGTATCTTTCTCTATTGCTGTTCGATTACATGATAGAAAGTCTAAGGCCTTCAAAAGCCGTACAGCAAACCCATCTAATCTGGTGCCTATTACACGACAAACTAAGATTGCTGTGGGGAGAAAAAGTAAGACTGTTAAGTTAGCACTTTTAAACATCCGCTCACTTAAAACTAAATCACTTCTAGTCAACGACTTAACCACATACAACCTGGATTTTATGTTTCTAAATGAAACTTGGCAAGAAGACAGCTGCAGTGCAACAGTCCTCAATGAAACAGCCCCTCCTAACTTTACTTTTATGAGTGTCTGCAGAGCTGTCAGAAGAGGTGGAGGTTTAGCTGCTCTTTTTAAAGATGTCTATCAATGTAAGCAAATATCATTTGGGAATTACCCGTCTTTCGAATATCTGGGTATTGTGTTAAAAGGTGCGCCACGCATTTTACTTATCATTGTTTACAGGCCTCCAAAATACTCTCCAGCCTTTGCTGAGGACTTTACAGAACTGTTATCAACAATTTCCTCAGAGTTTGACTGTTTTGTCATTGCTGGCGATTTTAACATTCACATAGATAATGCAGAAACCAATATGGCAAAAGAAATCAAAACTGTTTTAAAAACCTTTGATCTGACTCAGCATGTACATGGACCCACAAATAATCGTGGACACACTCTAGATTTACTTATCAGTAAGGGTCTAAACATTTCATCGATTGTTATTAAGGATGTAGCACTGTCTGATCATTTCTGTATTTTCTTTGATATATTGATCTCTCCTGCCATTGAAGCTAGATCTGTGTCTGTCAAGAAGAGATGCTTAAATGAGAACACTAGTGTACTATTTATGAAGGTTATATCTTTAACACCAAGCATATCTGCTGACTCTGTTGATTTTCTCCTTGATTCTTTTAACTCGAAAGTTAAGAGTGTAATTGATGATATTGCTCCTGTGAAAGTCAGGAAGAAGAATGGCAGACAAAAAGCACCTTGGAGAAACTCAACAGCAGTGCAAAATATGAAAAGACAATGCAGAAAAGCAGAGCGCATGTGGCGGAAGACAAAACTTGTAGTCCATTATAACATCTACAAAGACAGCATCCATGCTTTCAATACGGAACTAGGCAAAGCTATACAGACTTTCTTCTCGAATATTATAAACAGCAATATAAACAACACACGCACTTTTTTTGCTACTGTAGAGAGACTGACAAACCCCCCAAGCCAGATTCCCAGTGAAATGCTCTCAGAGAGCAAGTGCAGTGAGTTTGCTTCTTTCTTCTCTGAGAAAATCAATAATATCAGAAAGGTGATCAGCTCATCCTTGAGTTGCGCTGGGGTCAGACAGATCAGACAACAGCCTGAGAAAGTAGTCACTATGTCTGATTTCGAAGAAATTCATGGCAAAATTTTGGAAGAAACCGTACAGCACCTTAAAACATCAACCTGCACCCTTGACGCACTTCCCACATCTTTTTTCAAAAATGTGTTACACAGCTTTGAAGCAGATCTCCTAGAAGTGGTAAATGCCTCACTTCTCTCTGGGAGTTTTCAGAACTCCCTAAAGCAATCTGGATAAGACCATATTAAACAACTATAGACCGATCTCAAATCTTCCTTTCAAAGGCAAGATCTGTCACGGTTCTTAACCCTCTGGGGACCAAGGGGTTTTTGGGGCCCTTGGGATGTTTTGACATGCACTGACATTTGTGCTTTTTTCAGTTATTTATAAACATGTTAATGGCAAAGGTGTAAATTCACTCTATATAGCACAAACGGGGCTACCATAATATGAGCAACATGTATGTACATGTTTGTATTTTTGAGAGAATATTATTTATGCATGGTTATTGAAAAAACTAAAAATAAAAGTTTCTGAAATAAGGCCACAAAACACATATTGATTATTTCTTCACAAGACTTTTGAAAATTGTATCACATAGTCTAGAATATTTGCTCCAAAACTATGTGAGAATCATCCTAACTACTCATTCAGATAAGTCAATAAAGTCTTTTAGAATGTGTATGACGTGTTTTGTTTGAGAAAGCTTTATGCGAAGGGGCGTGATCTCTCATTAATATGTGTGGCATTTCACACCTGAGAAAGACAAAGACCCTCCCATAATGGCCCTATTAGGTGTGCTATCAGGCCATATCATTACGAGGAGCCTTGCACAAAGAATGAGATTTAAAAAAGAATGGCTTTTAGATTGTTTGGATTTATTTACAACACACACACACACACACACACACACACACACACACACTGCTTAGAATAAGTGAACACACTCATGCTAAAGTTGACTAAAAAGAGGAATAAAAAATCTTAAAATACAGGGTGCATACGTCTGGACACTTCTAATCACACACCCTTCACCATATAGACATGGTTTTATTTCAGTTCAAAGTTCAAAGTTAGAGTTGGAAACATCTTGAAAAGAAAATTGTCTTTTTCCATAAATGTCTTAGTTTGATCATACATATTTCAAAGTTGAGGATTCATTATTTTGATATAGCTTGCATTGGAACAAACACTATAACATCTTAGTTGATTAGTTTATTGACAAAACATACTATATATTTAACATATGAGCAGAAACTCCTAACAAAAGCTTATTTGATGTCTATTTTAGACTAGTCAATGAAATGTTGTCTTTTATTTCGTCTGTAACAGTGCGTATCTGTGTGTTCATTCATTCATTCATTCACACACACACACACACACACACACACACACAGAAACATGATTCACATTTAAACGGTATGCTATTTTTCCGTTTACAGACACTAACGTTATTCTATATCGCGATTAGAACAAAGCACACGCATAAAACACTTACACTTCTCAGCTGAATCTGTTGCTCCTCCTCGTGGTGAAAATAGACCTGCACTTGTTCTGAGGTAGGTAAATGTCCCAGGATTGTTCCTCATATAGCCGCGCAAGACGACAGTAGATTATCTGACTAAAAAATATAGTGTGTTTTCAGAGTGTATGGGCGTTAACGCGTCTCAATGTGTTTCTTCACATATTTGCGTTTGAATTAGCGCGTGCTCTCCGTGGGCGTGTCACATTACCAGAATAATGAGCTGAGAGGAAGATAATTAGACCGGCTGACACGTCTCTCTTTTTATATAGATGACATAAACGGAGAATATTTATTTTAGTTTTGAATCGGATCATTTAAAAGTACAAAATCAAATGATTTAAAAGATATATTGCTTATGGCTGGGTGAATAGTATTTGCTGAGTTTTGTTGAAGATTAGAGACGTGCTCCAGAAAAAAAGTTCACGGTGACTGAGAGGCAGAACGCACACCCTGTTTATTTTCTTTATTTTACAAAAGCACAATATTTTATTTCGATTGTATGTGGGCACATAAAAAAGTAGACATTTAACAGATTATTTTCTCATATTTCTTAACTCTATATGAACAGAAATGATGGTAGTATTTTAAGTCTATTTTTCTGCTATGTGAAAAAAAACAAGCAAAACGCGCGGGCGCGTTTCTGGTCCCCAGAGGGTTAAATTCATTGGTTCCTTCTTGTCTCGTGTAGTTGTTGTTATGTGTGTGTGGGCGTGTGTGATTGTGGGCGTGACGGCTCGTTCCACTTGATCAGCGATCAGTTGATCAATCTCCTCTCCAGCTGCATCCGGTCCAGTTCCAGTCGTCCTTGCTGTGTTGCGGTGTATTCCTGTCCTGGTCTCGTTTCCTGTTCGTGTTTGGATTATTCACTCTTCACCACTTCTACACTCATCACTTGGACTCTGACCATCTTGTCCCTGCGTCACCAAACGAACTTGAGACTGTTCATTTACCTCACTCAAATAAACGAGTTACTTGCACTTTTGCTTCCGCTTCCTTAATCATGACAGAACGATCTGACCGTTCGATGGAAGCAGCGAGTAGTTCGTCGGCGTTGGAGGATTTTGTCAACGCCAGTATCAGACGCATGGACAACCAGGAGAGAGGTCTTAACGATACTACTCGGGCCGTGCAAGCTTTGGTGACGCAGGTGTCCGAGCTCACCCAGCAACTACAACTTCTGCGAGCTCCCACTGCGCCACCCACACCGGCCGTTCCCCCCACACCTCCGGAGAGCGCCCCGCAGTCGGAACCCCGCCTACCTATACCACAACCATACGCAGGTGAGCCGAATTTTTGCAGAGCATTCTTGAATCGATGTTCTATGCATTTCGCACTGCAGCCCAGAACCTTTTTCAACGAACAGGCTAAGGTAGCCTTTGTGCTCACGCTGCTCACGGGGAAGGCAGCGTTATGGGGGACGGCGGTGTGGGAGAATCAAGATCCCTGCTGCACCTCGTTCCAGACACTCGCCGCCGAGATGAAGAGGGTCTTCGACAGAGCCATCGCCGGGAAGGAGGCAGCTCGCATGCTCACTGAACTCAAGCAGGGGGAGAAATCGGTGTCGGAGTATTCTATCGAATTTCGAACCCTGGCGGCTGAGTGTCGTTGGAACGAGGAGGCGCAGTGGGACATGTTCCTGCATGGGTTGGCTGACCGCGTCCAGAAGGAGATTTATGTCCTGGACCTCCCCACTTCATTGAATGCACTGGTGGACCTGGCCCTCCGAGTTGATGCTCGCCTAACCAGAATGGAACGGTGGAGACTGACCAGCGGTTCGCTACAAGGCACCGAGAGTCAGCGGTTCAGCGGTGGGGACGCGGTCAGCCCCGTCTACGATCACGAGCCCATGCAGGTCGGGCGAGCTCGGCTTTCTCGGGAGGAGAAGGAAAGGCGGAGATCCCAAGGGCTCTGTTTATACTGCGGAGCCTCGGGTCATTTCGCCTATAACTGCCCAGTAAAAGGCACAGCCCGGCAGTAAGTATGAGGCTACTGTCGGGTGGGATCTCCGCTACGAAGACCTCATTCACATCTACGCTCCTCCCGGGAAGACTAAGATGGTCAACTCACGATCACAATTGTCAAGCACTGGTGGACTCGGGAGCCGAAGGTAATTTTATGGACCGTTCGTTTGCACAAAGATTTCAAGTCCCTGTTGTACCACTCACACACAAGATAGCAGTCCACGCACTCAACGGCCAAGATCTACCCACCATTTCTCTCATCACCGAACCCATCACGCTTATTTCATCTGGCAATCATTCGGAAGTTATTTCATTTTATGTATTGGACTCTCCACTGGCACCCATTGTACTCGGACACCCATGGCTAATCAAACACAACCCGAAAATAGACTGGCAGCAGAGAGCAGTATTGGAGTGGAGCAGTAAATGTCATGAGTCCTGTCTTGTGTCTGCTTGTTCGTCTGTTTCTGTCTCTGTCTTTCAGGAGGAGGCAGTGGATTTATCTAACGTGCCCACGGAGTATCTAGACCTGAAGGAAGTGTTCAGTAAGTCTCGTGCTGCTTCTCTCCCTCCGCATCGTCCCTATGACTGTGCCATAGATTTACTGTCAGGTAAGTCTCCGCCTAAAGGCAAACTTTATTCGCTCTCTCTCCCTGAGAGGGAGGCTATGGAGAAATATATTTCTGATTCTCTAGCAACAGGGTTCATCCGTCCTTCCTCGTCTCCAGCGGGGGCGGGGTTCTTTTTTGTGAAGAAGAAGGATGGATCCCTGCGACCTTGTATTGATTACCGGGGACTGAACAACATCACGGTAAAGAATACTTATCCTTTGCCGTTGATTTCTTCAGCCTTCGAGAGGTTGCAGGGAGCATCGGTCTTTACTAAATTGGACTTACGTAACGCTTATCATTTGGTCCGCATCAGGGAGGGGGATGAATGGAAGACTGCTTTTAACACCCCCAGGGGTCATTTTGAATATTTGGTTATGCCGTTCGGGCTGTCCAACTCCCCAGCAGTCTTCCAGGCACTCGTCAACGACGTGCTGCGAGATATGGTTGATCAGTTCATATATGTCTACCTGGATGACATATTGATTTTTTCGTCTTCTCTCCAGGAACACGTGCAGCACGTTCGGCGAGTGCTTCAGAGGTTGCTAGAGAATGGGCTTTTTGTCAAGGCGGAGAAATGCAATTTTCATGCACAGTCTGTTCCTTTCCTAGGATACATTGTGTCGACCGAGGGAATACGTATGGATCCTGAGAAGGTTAAGGCTGTGGTGGATTGGCCAAGTCCAGATTCCCGTAAGGCCCTACTGAGGTTTCTGGGGTTTGCCAATTTTTACCGGCGGTTTATTCGCAACTTCAGCCAACTAGCCTCGCCTCTGACCGCTTTGACCTCCCCCAGAACGACGTTCAGGTGGTCAGACGCAGCGGAAGCTGCGTTTGCCAAACTCAAAGGCCGGTTCATTTCAGCCCCTATTCTCGTTTCCCCTGACACTTCACGTCAGTTCGTGGTGGAGGTCGACGCGTCAGAGGTGGGGGTAGGTGCAGTGATTTCCCAGCGTTCTTCCACGGACGACAGAATGCATCCATGCGCGTTTTTGTCCCATCGTTTATCCCCTGCTGAACGTAACTATGACATTGGTAATAGAGAGTTGTTGGCAGTCAAGCTAGCGTTGGAGGAATGGCGTCACTGGTTAGAAGGGTCGGGGGTACCTTTTATCGTTTGGACCGATCACAAGAATCTAGAATACATTAAGACTGCCAAAAGATTGAACTCCAGGCAGGCTCGGTGGGCACTTTTTTTCGGACGTTTTGATTTTACTCTCTCGTACCGCCCAGGTTCCAAAAACGTTAAACCTGATTCTTTGTCACGCATTTTTGAGCATTCCGAACGCCCGTCTACTCCCGAGTGTATTTTACCCGAGACTATGTTCGTCTCCACTCTGGTTTGGGAGGTCGAATCGAAGGTCAGGAAGGCCTTAGAAGGGGTAACGCCTCCGCCCGGTTGCCCACCGAACCGTTTGTTTGTACCGGAGGGATTACGGTCTGACGTCATTCAGTGGGGGCATTGTTCCAATGTGGCTTGTCATCCAGGAGTCAGTCGAACCAAGTTTTTGGTCAAGCAACGATTCTGGTGGCCTCTTATGGCTCAGGATGTCCATGATTTTGTTTTGGCTTGCTCAGTTTGTGCCATTGGTAAGACTTCCAATCGTTCCCCTGATGGGTTACTTCAACCGCTGCCTGTCCCTTCGAGACCCTGGTCCCACATTGCGCTAGATTTTGTAACCGCCCTCCCACCCTCTCGAGGGAACACGGTAGTTTTGACCGTGGTGGACCGGTTCTCGAAGGCGGCCCATTTCATCCCCTTGCCCAAATTACCCTCAGCCAAGGAGACAGCGTTGACCGTCGTAGACCACGTCTTTCGCTTACATGGCCTCCCGACAGACGTGGTTTCCGACAGGGGACCCCAGTTTGTGTCAAAATTTTGGCGAGAATTTTGTAAGTTATTGGGGGCGACTGTCAGTTTGTCCTCAGGGTTTCATCCCCAGAGCAATGGTCAAACTGAGAGAGCCAACCAAGATTTAGAGAGAACATTACGATGTTTGGTCTCTAAGAATCCTTCCTCGTGGAGCCAACAACTGTCTATGGTGGAGTACGCCCACAATACATTACCAGTGTCATCTACGGGCCTATCTCCGTTTGAGTGTAGTGTAGGTTACCAGCCACCTATTTTTCCTAGCCTGGAATCCGAAGTCGCGGTCCCCTCTGCCCACGCCTTCGTCCAGAGGTGTCATCACACTTGGACTAGAGCCCGTGAGACTCTTCTCCAAGTGGGAGCGCGCACCAAGGCCAAAGCCGATCGCCACCGGTCTAGGCCTCCCGCATACGTCGTTGGTCAAAAAGTGTGGCTTTCTACCAAGAACATTCCTCTCCGATCCGTCTCTAATAAACTTGCTCCCAAATTTATCGGCCCGTTCACTGTCACCAAGATCATTAGTCCGGTGGCAGTCCGCCTCAACCTCCCTCCAGTGTACAGGAGGATACATCCCGTCTTTCATGTGTCCAAAATAAAACCCATGTTTCGTTCTCATATTAATCCGCCAGTCCCGGTTCCCCCACCGCCGCGACTCGTAGAAGGGGAACCCACATATTCGGTTAATCGTATTCTGGACTCGAGACGGAGGGGACGCGGATTCCAGTATTTGGTGGACTGGGAAGGTTACGGTCCAGAGGAGAGAAGTTGGGTTCCTGCCAGAGACATTTTGGATCACTCTCTTATCGATGATTACAATCGACAGGTAAGGGAGTCTGGGAACGCCGGGAGGCGTTCCTAGGAGAGGGGGTACTGTCACGGTTCTTAAATTCATTGGTTCCTTCTTGTCTCGTGTAGTTGTTGTTATGTGTGTGTGGGCGTGTGTGATTGTGGGCGTGACGGCTCGTTCCACTTGATCAGCGATCAGTTGATCAATCTCCTCTCCAGCTGCATCCAATCTGCTCTCCCATAAATACTCACCGCATTCTTCTCTCCTTGTCAGATCGTTGTGTGATGTCTCGTTCGTGTTTGGTCCAGTTCCAGTCGTCCTTGCTGTGTTGCGGTGTATTCCTGTCCTGGTCTCGTTTCCTGTTCGTGTTTGGATTATTCACTCTTCACCACTTCTACACTCATCACTTGGACTCTGACCATCTTGTCCCTGCGTCACCAAACGAACTTGAGACTGTTCATTTACCTCACTCAAATAAACGAGTTACTTGCACTTTTGCTTCCGCTTCCTTAATCATGACAAGATCATTGAAAAAGTTGTCTTCAGTCAGCTGAACAAATTCTTAAGCTCAAATGGATACTTTGACAATTTTCAATCTGGTTTCCGACCGCATCACAGCACAGAGACAGTGCTCATAAAGATAATAAACGATATTCACTTAAATACTGATACAAGCAAATTATCACTTTCCTGTAGCTCAAACAGTAGAGCGTTGGCGCTTGCAATGCCAAGATCATGGGTTCGTTTCCCAGGGAAAGCAAGAACTGATAAGAATGTAAATGTGTATACTTGAAATGCAATGTAAGTCGCTTTGGATAAAAGCGTCTGCCAAATGCATAAATGTAAATGTAAATGTAAATGTTATCAGTGCTGGTACTACTCGACCTCAGTGCTGCATTTGACACTGTCGATCACAACATACTTCTTGACAGGCTGGAAAACTGGGTCGGGCTTTCTGGGATAGTCCTAAAATGGTTCAGGTCATACTTAGGAGGGAGAGGTTATTGTGTGAGTATTGGAGATCATAAGTCTGAGTGGACACCCATGACATGCGGAGTCCCTCAAGGCTCAATTCTTGTGCCACTCCTATTCAACCTGTACATGCTCCCAATGAGCCAAATAATGAGAAAGAACCAAATCTCTTACCACAGCTATGCAGACGATACACAGCTCTACTTAGCCCTATCACCTAACGATTACAGCCCCATTAACTCTCTGTTCCAATGCATTGATGAAGTAAACAATTGGATGTGGCAAAACTTTCTTCAGTTAAACAAAGACAAAACTGAAGTCATTGCGTTTGGAAACAAAGATGAAGTTCTCAAGGTGAACGCATACCTTCAGTCTAGGGGTCAAACAACTAAAAATCAAGTCAGGAATCTGGGTGTGTCTCTGGAGTCAGACCTTAGTTTCAGTAGTCATGTCAAAGCAATAACTAAATCAGCATACTATCACCTGAAAAATATTGCAAGAATTAGATGCTTTGTTTCCAGTCAAGACTTAGAGAAACTTGTGCATGCTTTCATCACCAGCAGGGTGGATTATTGTAATGGACTTCTCACTGGCCTTCCCCAAAACACCATAAGACAGTTGCAGCTCATACAGAACGCAGAGCAGAACCAGAACATATAAACACATCACACCAGTCCTCAGGTCTTTACACTGGCTGACAGTTACATATAGGATTGATTTTGAAGTATTATTACTGGTATATAAATCATTCAATGGCCTAGGACCTCAATACATTGCAGATATGCTCACTGAATATAAACCCAACAGATCACTCAGATCATTAGGATCACATCAGCTAGAAATACCAAGGGTTCACTAAGCATGGCGAGTCCGCTTTTAGCTACTATACCAGCCGCAGCTGGAACCAGCTTCCAGAAGAGATCAGATGTGCTCCTACAGTAGTCACATTCAAATCCAGACTCAAAACACATCTGTTTAGCTGTGCATTTACTGGATGAGCACTGTGCCACTGTTCATCCGACTGTTTGTACTGTATTTTATTTTATGTTTTAATTATTCTGATTTCTTTTGATTATTTCTGCATTTTATCTTGTATTCTAAACTGTTTAATTATTCTGATTTCTTTTGATTACTTTAATTTCTTCTATGTAAAGCACTTTGCATTACCATTGTGTATGAAATGTGCTATATAAATAAACTTGCCTTGCCTTGCCTTTGAACAGAACGGACCTGAAATCAGTGAAGAGGAGGAAATGTATGATGAAATTGGTGATCCAGAATATGTTCCACCATCACAATCTGATACAGATGATGAACCCTCAAACAGGGCAAACTCAAAATCTGTGGTTGCTGAAGATTTTCGGATGGATCAGTCAATGGACTTGGATAACACCAATAGTGACATCAGTGTTACTGAACAAAGAATAGACAACACAACCATTGTAGCAGGAGGACGGCATAATTTCTGTTTTGTGTGTAAAAAGGCCAGTTCCAAACTTGCCCGGCATTTTAAAACACATGTGAAGGAAGATGCTGACATAGCACAGGCTCTTAGTCTTCCAGTAGGCTCAAGGCTGAGGAAGACGTTGCTTGAGCAACTTCGTAACAGGGGAAATTTTATGCATAACTGTAACGTAATGAAACAAGGCAGCGGTTCACTTAAAGTAAAGAGAAAGGGCAAAAGTTGCGATAAAAGCTATGAATACTGCATCCACTGTAAAGGAATGTTCTTGAGAACAAAGCTTTGGAGACATATAAGAAGGTGCTCCTCAAAGCCATCAGACGAAGAACACCAAGGCAGAAAAAGAGTGCTTGGCATAGCCTCAGTAGTCAAGTCAGCATGTTCAGGCTTGATTGGTGATGGGTTGCTAAAGATGTTAAGTCGCATGCATGATGATGGAATTGCAAGTGTAGTTCGCAATGACTTTTCTCTTTTAAGATATGCTGAATCCCTTTACAGCAAACATGGACATGACCTTGCAAACCATGACAATATCCGCCAGAAGGTCCGTCAGCTCGGATTCCTTGTGGCCCTTCACAAAATCTCTCCAATCCAAACCTTAGAGGATGCCATAAAACCTTAACATTTCATGCATGTTATATGGGCAGTAAAAGAGACTGCTGGATTTGATATGAATCAGAATGCTTACAAAACGCCAAGCCTTGCATTACAAATTGGACATTCCCTGTTAAAAGTTAGTGACATCATTCATTGCCATGCTCTCATGGCTGGAGACAAGGAACTTGTCAAAACCTCTAAGGCATTCCAGACGCTTTACCGGGCAAAGTGGTCAGAGTTCATATCGCACAATGCTTTAAGCAACATCAGTGAACTAAAATACAACAAACCAACCAAATTACCACTCACAGAGGACATCACAAAACTCCACAAGCATCTTGATCAAAATGCAGAGTCAGCAACCAGATCATTGAAAGAACAGGCAACAGCGCAGAACTATTCCCATCTTGCAAGAATAACACTAACTAAAATAGTCTTATTCAACAGAAAACGTGTTGGGGAAGTCTCGAAGATGAAATTGAGAAATTTTGTAGAACGAGATCGCTCAAACCCCCATGAAGAAATTGGGCTTTCAGAATATGAGCAGAAGCTGTGCCGGTATTTTGAACGGGTTGAACTGAAGGGGAAAAGGGGGAGAAAGGTTGCCGTGTTGCTAACTCCTGAAATGGTGAATGCACTCAATCTGATTGTTGAGAAGAGAACGGAATGTGGTGTGCCAGATAGAAATGAGTACTTGTTTGCAGTGCCAAAATGTCTGTCGTATTACAGAGGACATCAAAATCTCAAAAGATTTGCAGATGAATGTGGTGCAAAGAAGCCTGATTATTTACGATCTACTCAGTTGCGCAAGGAAATGGCTACCACTTCACAAATCCTTAACTTAAGGAACAATGAACTCGATCAACTCGCTGATTTCTTAGGGCATGACATATCGGTGCATAGAAAATTCTACCGGCTGTCTGAGCCCACAATTCAAAGTGCAAAAATTTCAAAGTTGCTTCTTGCACTGGGAAGGGGAAAGTTGCATGAGGTACAAGGGAAATCTCTTGATGACATTTGAGGTATACATATTCTAATATGTTTATTTTTAAATATTGCATGTTACAGTTGTGTAACATCATTTGTCCATATTTCACAGATGATGAAGACGAAGAGGAGGAATACGAGGAGGACGACAAGGAGGAGGAAGAAAGTGAAAAGGAAGTACACCCAGCTGCAGGCAGAGCACTGGATAATGATGCTTCTAGTGAAGGTAATTCTATTTAGTTGGAATGTGGAAAAAAAAAATCCAGCACCTATAACCAAACATAAAAGTGGGAATGCATGCATCATATTAATTGACAGAAAGGCACAGTAGCTGACATGAAGACAAACATAGACAGTCTGATCTTCATATTTTTCAGATGACAATATGGACACATGTGAGAGACCATCTTCTGTCAGACTCTCTCTAGACTCAATGGTATGGTCAAGTTGAGTTTCCTTCAGTATATTTTCCAGGTTTTAAATGTAGCAACTTTTTGCCTTTGTTACTTCATTTTCCTTGGCGCCAGTAGTGCAGTGCCCCTGCCTTTAAAAATTGTGCATGCTTTACTAATACGCTTTTTTATTTGTTTTTAGGTACTCGCAGAAGAGCATATGCCAGAAAACCATGGACGAAAGCTGAAACCACTGCTGTGATGAGACACTTTAATTCTCACATCATAAAAGTTTTTTTAGCATCAACAAGGGAATGTGAGATGTGCAAAAGCAGCGAACCAGCTTTAAAAATAATAGAACATGCCAAAATATTCGAGATTTTGTCCGAAACAGGGGACTTCCTTTCAAGCGTCGTTAGATTAACCTTACTTGTCTTTTAAAAGCATTAAGTGTTAAAGGGGCAGAGTTTAAGTGTTAAAGGGGCAGAGTTTAAGTGTTAAAGGGGCGGAGTTTAAGTGTTAAAGGGGCAGAGTTTAAGTGTTGCAGGGGCGGAGTTTAAGTGTTGCAGGGGTGGAGTTTAAGGGTTAAAGGGGCAGAGTTTAAGTGTTGCAGGGGCGGAGTCTAAGTGTTGCAGGGGCGGAGTTTAAGTGTTCCAGGGGCGGCGTTTAAGTGTTGCAGGGGCGGAGTTTAAGTGTTGCGGGGCGGAGGCGGAGTTTAAGTGTTGCAGGAGCGGAGTTTAAGGTTGCAGGGGCGGAGTTTAAGTGTTACGGGGCGGAGTTTAAGTGTTACAGGGGTGGAGTTTAAGTGTTGCGGGGCGGAGGCGGAGTTTAAGTGTTGCGGGGCGGAGGCGGAGTTTAAGTGTTGCAGGGGCTGAGCTTAAGTGCACTAAATCACTGTCCTGCAGAGTTTAGTTCCAACCCTAATCAAACACACCTGAACCAGCTAATCACGCTCTTCAGGATTGCTGGGAAAAGCTGGTTGGAAATAAACTCTACAGGACAGTGACGGCTGAAGACACTGAGGGACTCATCTCTTGGAGAATCCTGCATACGTCACCAGAGAGAACACTGACAACTCACTGGAAGATCCAGTGATCATATTCTGATTAAATATTACAGGAAAAAAAAAAGAAAAAAAAAAGAAAAAAAAGCGAGCATGGACGAATTGTTCTCAATAAGATCAATAACATGCATGTAGAAAATAGAGCAGATCAATTCCATTTCATGGCGACATTCACGTCACAATGACACACATGCAGGTTTGATTGCAGAATAAATACCCTAGAAAGCGCCAGGTAAAGCTCCAGCTCAGCGATGCGCCGGCCAATGCAGCTGCGTTTGCCCACGCCGAAGGGAACCGAGGCGAACGGATGGTTTCCTTCGGAGCGACTCAACCAGCGCTGCGGGACGAAGGTTAAGGTGTATTGATCTGAATAATGACTCTTGTCTTCTGTAGAGCTGCTAATAGCTAAAACTGAATAAGTCTCAAATTTGATGAAGTTTGAATCACTGATTCTGTTTATTACTGTGAATCTGCTGTAAAACGATCTGTACAGTGTAAATCGCTGTAGAAAACGTCCTCGGGTTACGACTGTAACCCTTGTTCCCTGAGAAGGGAACGAGAACTGCGTCTAATGACACTTTGGGGGAACGCCCCTCAGCGTAGCGCCTCTGAAGCATGAATGAAACTGAGCCGATCTTCGATTGGTGCAACGTCATGACGTAATGTGTGACGAAACATAGGCGGAACTATAAAAGGACGCCGGCAAAAGAAAATGACAGCCTCTGTGATGAGGCAAGCGCTCCCAGGCAGGGGAAGGCGTGGCCAAGGGACACAGTTCTCGTTCCCTTCTCAGGGAACAAGGGTTACAGTCGTAACCAGAGGACGTTCCCTTTCGAGGGAACTCCAACTGCGTTGAATGACACTTTGGGGGAACGAGTACCCACTACGCCACAACGCGCCCTGCCTGCCCTAGTGTGAAGCTGCTCACAGGCACACTTAGGACGAAAGCACAAGAGAGCCGGGTGTTGACGGAATGTCCAGACTGTAGAACCTAATAAAGATATGAGGGGTAGCCCATCCTGCTGCATCGCAGACCTCCTGGATGGGGGCCCCCGCGAGAAGGGCTCTAGAGGACGCCATGCCTCTGGTAGAATGAGCCCTCACGGCCAAAGGTGAAGGCATTCCGCGCACCTGGTAGGCCGTGGAAATCGCATGGACAATCCAGTTTTGAAGGTCTGTTTTGAAGCGGGAAGCCCCTTCCTGGGCGACCCGAAACACACCAGCAACTGGTCCGACTTCCGCCATGGAGAGGACCTCTGAATGTAAATACTCAATGCTCTGACAGGGCAGAGCATGTAAAGTCTCTCTTCATCCGCCGTCACGTGAGGTGGAGGATGAAAAGCCTGCAGAACCAAAGGCCGTGCCGCACTGGACGGCACCTTAGGCAGATAGCCAGGCCTAGGGTGAAGGATGGCCTTAATGTTGCCTGGAGCAAACTCCAGGCACTCGTTAGATATGGAGAGCGCCTGGAGATCTCCTACCCTCCTCAGAGAAGTAATGGCCAACAGAAAAGTGACCTTCAGCGACAGGTTCTTGGCCTCAGCCAACTCCAGCGGTTCGAAGGGGGCCTCAGCCAACCCTTCAAGAACCACTGCCAGGTCCCATGTGGGAACCCTAGTACGAGCCGCAGGTCTCATCCTCCATGCCCCACAGAGGAAACGTACGACCAACTGGTGTCTCCCCAGAGGCCCATCACTCAGAGGAGCGTGGAAAGCCGCCATGGCAGCCACGTACACCTTGAGTGTGGACGGGGTAAGACCAGTGGAGAAGCGATCTTGGAGAAACTCCAGCACTGAAGCCACTGGGCAGTTAACTGGGTCCACCTCACACTCCCTACACCAAACGGTGAAGACGTTCCACTTTAAGCCGTACAATTTCCTCGTGGAGGGAGCTCTAGAGCTGAGTATGGTCTCCACTACTCCAGCTGATAGGCCGGCCTCTAGGTACTGTGCCCCCTCAGGGGCCAGACCCACAGTTTCCATAACTCGGGCCGAGGGTGAAATATTGAGCCCTCTGCCTGTGTCAGCAGGTCCCTCCTGAGGGGAATCTCCCAAGGAGGACCGTCCAGGAGCAAAATTATGTCGGAGAACCATACTCGGGCCGGCCACAATGGGGCTACCAACAGTAGACTGATCCCATCGCGACGGACTCTCTCTAGAACTCCCGGGAGCAGAGCGATCGGGGGAAATGCGTACAGACGTAGCCTCGGCCAATGGAGTCTCCATTCCCTGGGCCTCAGCCCCTGTCTCGACAGGTTGTCTGCTCCCTGATTTTGACTCCCCGGGATGTATGTTGCTCTTAGAGACAACAGTTTCCCCTGGGACCACAGGAGGATCTGATGCGCCAGTCTGCATAGAGGGCGAGACCTCAGACCCCCCTGATGGTTTATATAGGCCACTACCGACATATTGTCTGACCTCACAAGGACATGATGACCTTTGAGATCCGGCAGGAAGCTCCTCAGAGCTCGGAACACCGCCAACAACTCCAGGCAGTTTATGTGCCGGGAGGCATGATGGTCCTGCCACAGGCCTGTCGTAAAGCGGCCGTCCATGACCACGCCCCAGCCCGTGAGGGAGGCGTCTGTCGAAACGGTTCTCCGGCGACATGACGCTCCCAACACTGGCCCTTGGGACAGAAACCAAGCTTTCTTCCACATAGCTAGGGAACGAAGGCACCTGCGCGTAACCCTGATCATGCGGAACGGGTTTCCCCTCGGGGAGAACCCCTTGGTTTTTAACCACCACTGAAGGGCCCTCATGTGCAGCAGGCCGAATGGAATGATACTGGACGCTGCTGCCATGAGCCCCAACACTCTCTGGAAGTGCTTTACAGTGATGGCTTGGCCTAGCTTTATCCCGGACACTGTGGTTAGGATGGATTCGATCCGCGCGGGAGACAATTGTGCCCGCATCGTGACCGAGTCCCACACCACTCCCAGGAACGTGGTTCTCTGGGCTGGTGTCAACACGCTCTTTTTCGTGTTGAGTCTCAACCCCAGGCCCTGAATGTGGGCGAGGACGACATCTCAATGCCGAACCGCCAGCTCCTGTGACTGTGCTAAAATCAGCCAGTCGTCGATATAATTGAGCACCCTGATGCCCTGGAGCCTCAGAGGTGCCAGAGCTGCATCCATACATTTGGTAAACGTGCGAGGGGAGAGAGCTAGGCCGAACGGAAGAACCCGATATTGGTACGCTTCGCCCCCGAAAGCGAACCTCAGGAACTTCCTGTGAGATGGAAGGATGGATATGTGGAAGTATGTGTCCTTTAGATCTATCGTGACAAACCAATCCTCGGACTGAATTTGACTCACGATAATGGGAATAGTGAGCATCTTGAACCTGAATCTCCTCAGATAATGGTTCAGGTGCCTGAGATCTATTATTGGACGTAACCCCCCATCCTTCTTGGGAACTATGAAGTAGCGGCTGTAAAACCCGGACTCCCTGTCCGGTGGAGGAATACGATCTATAGCCTCCTTTGCCAGCAGGGAGTTTACTTCCTGTTCCATTACCCGACCCTGCACTGGGTCGACTACAGTCCAGACCACCCCGTTGAATCTGGGTGGGCGGGAACTGAACTGCAGCCTGTACCCATTTTGAATGGTGCGCAGGGCCCAAGGAGAAATATTCATCAGATTTTTCCATGCCTCGAAATATTTTACCAAGGGAACCAGGCTCTCGAGTCTGGTTTCGGGTAGTAATCGGGATTCGTTCTCGGCCCCCTGAAGCGGATTCCCGCCAGGGCTGAACCGACAACGATTCTCGATGGGCGGACGCGAATGCTGCCTGATCGCAAGCCTGTGGGGCGGACAGTGCAGCCTGCGTTCGCTGGATACCGATGTGTCCCGAAGCGTGTTTAACGGCGGGACAGCAACATCGATTTCCTGCGGGCTCCGTGAAGGAGACGACCTCGGTCGTTCCACCACGGGTGGGGCCGCCCGCAGAGATCCTAGACCAGCTAGGTCCTCTTTGACAAAGCCTTTTTAGCCTGCAGGACGGCCCTCAGGTCACCCTGCTTCTGCTGAGGCTTCGCCTGAGAGCGCTGTCTATGCCCCCAGGCTCCTTGAGGGGGGGCTCTAGACGCAACGCTCTGTTTTTGAGCCTGTCTATAGGCGGAGGAGCTGGTGGATGGCTGTGGCTGCGGCTGCCCACTGGGGGCAGACTTCTTGGACACCGAGCGGCGAGGTAGATATTGTTTGAAGGCCGCTGATTGTCTTTTCGCCTCCTGAAACCTGTCGACGACGGTATTAATGGCGTCGCCGTACAGGCCAGAAGGCGAAATCGGGGCATCAAGGAGGAAAGCCCTGTCTTTCTCCTTGATGCCCGTAAGGTTTAACCATAAATGTCTCTCCGAGACCACCATTGCCGCCATGGAGCGACCGACAGCGCGGGCCGTCTCCTTGGTGATTCGGAGAGACAAATCAGCTACCTTCCTCAACTCCGCAAAGTCTTCCGGAGTTGGGCCCTCGCCCTCATCAATGCCCTTAAGAAGGTCGGCCTGGTACGCTTGGAGCATAGCCATGGTGTGAAGACTCGCACCAGCCCGACCCGCAGCCATATATGCCCTGCCCACTAGTGATGATGTGTCTCTACACAGCTTAGTGGGCAGCACCGGGGCTTTAAGGGATGATGCCGATTCAGGGGATAAATAATTAGCTAAAGGCTGTTCAACCCGCGGCATCATCCCATAACCGTTCTCTCGTGCCCCCATGATGTTACTATAATTCAGGACGGGGGGATTGGAAACACGAGAAGAATGAGGTTCCTTCCACGATTTACACAACTCGTTGTGCAAATCGGGAAAAAATGGCAAGCCCCGGTGATGAGGTTGTTCCCTGTGCTGCAGGAAGCGCTCATCCAGTTTACTCTTAGATTGCGCTTCCTGCCTCTCTTGTGGCCAGCTGATATATAAATGAGCCACTGCACGGGAAACAACCTCCACCAGCTCCTCATACGCTGGGACACGGGGCGGCGAATCGTCCCCGAAATCCCCGCCCTCGATGCTGAGCACGTCCACCTCGTCAGAGGCAGACAGCTCGAGCATCGGATCCTCGACGCGGGATGGGCTTCCGCGCGAGGCTCGAGGACATCAGAACTGCCCGATGAATCCCGAGAAGGTGCCTCAGCAGCCTCGGGATCCCGGGACAGATCCATTTGCGAGCCCCATGAAGAGCGTCGCCGCGCCGCCTCAGCGGACGTGGGTCCCGCACCACGGGGCTCGCGAGGCTGGCCACCTTCGTCAAAGATAGCCAGCCGGGAACGCAGCACACGGATTGTCAATTTCTCACAATCCTCGCAAGCAGCCCCCTCGAGAGCTGACCGCGCGTGCTGCATTCCCAAACAATGTGTCCACAATTGGTGTGTGTCCCCGCCGTGATGTAGCGAGGGCAAGGATGCACACACTTCCTGAAGCTCACACTCGCCATTTTCACTCAGTTTGACAGACAACAATAAATAAGACACACAGTCACAGATAGCGCTTGCTGAAGAACAGAAAGCTGTCATTTTGTTTTGCCGGCGTCCTTTTATAGTTCCGCCTATGTGTCGTCACACATTACGTCATGACGTTGCACCAATCGAAGATCGGCTCAGTTTCATTCATGCTTCAGAGGCGCTACGCTGAGGGGCGTTCCCCCAAAGTGTCATTCGACGCAGTTGGAGTTCCCTCGAAAGGGAACTTGACCAAGGCCATTGTAGAAAGCCTGTGAAGTGTATAACGGGTTGGTTAAACAACCCGTGTGACTTTCTGGAAGGACAATTCTAGAGGGGAAAAAATCTAAGGCCGACTGTTGAGTTAAATTTAAGAAAATGTTGAAAACTTGAAGAGGGAATTTGACCTGGAAAACTGATTTATTTAGGTATTTCAACTAAGACATTTTTATAATACAGACATTGAAAATCACCTCTCTCAAGAGGGCAGTGATTTAATAGATATGATCGCAGGGGCTTACAGACATTTACCCTCGAAAACTGTATCCAGGGTGTACAATTTTTTACAAAATTGCAATAGGTTTGACTCACTATACATAAAACAGAAATGGGAAGTAGAACTGCGGCTTAAATTGTCAGAGGATGATTGGCATTCGATCTATCTTTTACAACAAACTTCTACTAGAGAATTTGGCTGGAAGAACTTGGTGAGATACTTTATTACCCCCCTCATCAAAAGCAAACAGTAAAAAAAACAGTGTTGGAGACTTTGCAGGGATGTCAATGACAATCACTCTCATGTATTTTGGTCATGTATAAAAATTCGCCCCTAGTGGGAATCTATTGTAACAGAAATGGAAAACATTTTGGGTTACAAAATACCAAATGACCCACAGTCTCTGTATTTAGGCCTGTTAACTAAAGATTTTTTTAAAGGGGAAGATATTTATCTAATCAAAGTGATGCTGATATCAAGTATGAAAGTAAATGCAAATAAAAAAATAAATAAAAAAAAATTAAGAAAATGTCTTTGGACAATCAGCTTTTTCCATTTAGAGCAGCAGAAAGATGGAATTCAGTGCCTGTCCATATTAGAAAGCATACATCATTTAGTATTTTTAAACTGCTGTAGCATCTGGACCAATCATACACAAATTATTCATTTTTAATGAATAATCCAGCAAACTCACTCTCCCAACAAAGCAAAGGCAACTTTTCCACCTTTTGTCGTTAGTGTGCACCTTGTTGAAAAGCTTTGAGTAATGAAGTTTTTATGATACAGGTGAGGGGAAAGCCTCAATACTTCACAAAGCTTCATTTTACCATCATTAGTAGTTAATGAAAATCCAAATAAGTCAAAACAAACAAAAATAAACTATTCAAAAGTTAAATGCAGACAAGTTTTTGGCTATGCCAATAATTTGACACAAAACATAGCAATTTCTCTGTACAACCATCCTCCAACTCACTCTATGAGCTCCTAAACCACTCTGAGAGGCCCTTTTAAAAAGGCCAAGCCCCTCCTTGGATAAAACCATTTAGAAATTAAAGGTAATAAAAAAATCAATAAAGACAAAAAATGGGATTTAACAGTAACAAAGAGGTAAATGTCATAATAATACAAAATATATAAAATTTGAATCAAAACAAAATCAATTAATTTGTAATGTTCAACAATGTTCAACATAGAATTAAATAGATCACCAATCTCCCCCTCATACATGAAAACAATGAACTGTGCCTTCAATTGGCGGGAATGAGATAGTGATGGGAAGTTCGGTTCTTTTCCACAAACCGGTTTAAAAAAAACGTTCACCAGTTCTTTTACGTCTTCACGTAAAGACGTCAATTCTATCACCCAGGCGGGTAAAAATACATTAAAATAAAGTCTTTTTCAATCATAACTTCAGTTAAATTCTCCCCATCATTCAAGTCCTTGGTTCACCCGTGTTCATGTATCATTACAGCATTACTTGTGCGACAGAAAGGTCGATTCAGACGGTGCTATCACGCATGCTCAGTATCTCCAGCTCATCGGTTCTCCGTATCGAACGTGTCTGACAGAAACAGTTCTCAGTTCTGTGCTGGTGATTCGAGAACTGCTTCAACCAGTTCTTGCCTGGAGAACCGCTGTAGTAGTGTGTGCAAGTCTTCTGTGCTGAGAACTGCTGAAACCAGTTCTTGACTGGAGAACCGCTGAAGCAGTGTGTGTAAGTCTGCTGAGCTGAGAACTGCTTCAACCAGTTCTTGACTGGAGAACCGCTGTAGTAGTGTGTGCAAGTCTTCTGTGCTGAGAACTGCTGAAACCAGTTCTTGACTGGAGAACCGCTGTAGCAGTGTGTGTAAGTCTGCTGAAACCTGAATATACACAGTCGACAAAACTAAAGTTCAAGCATGTCTCCAGCGTTTCAAACGTTTCTACAGTTTATGTTTCATAACATTTATGTTTGAATCTATAATCATACCCAAGTATTTGAATTGCTCAATATATTATTGCTATAAATGCTCAATATGAATATTTATTACTTCTCATTTCATTAAAATGTCTGGTTGATACTCATCAGTTCTTCAAATAGAAAAGTAGTGGTTGAATTATAGGCATATAATTACATTAACAGTCTATATGTCCGAACACTGCAATAATTAGTCATCAATGAAAATTAAAAACAGGTTTATTTCAAAAACATTGTTTAACAAATTAATCAAATTTACATCGTGTTACATCGCAGGTGGCTTGGAAGACGTGGGTAAAAACTGGTAAGCAACAGTAATTTGTAGCAAGTTTGAACTACAGAACTTAAAGATCTCCCTCTTTTCTTTTTTTTTTCTTTTTTTTTTTTTTTCTTTCGTTTTTTTTTTGCTGCAGATTGCAGACCTGCCAACCTGTACGCATTTTGCGTAGGGGATACGCGTTTTGACCTCAAAGTACGCTGGTACGATTTGTCACTCTAAACTACGCAAAAACCTGGTGACGCGCCTCAGTTCACCTGCCTCTGTTCACGCGCAGTCCTCAAATCAAGCAACAGCAAAATAAGAAGAGTTCGACCAATCATAGCGCTGAGTTCATTCCCCAAATAGCAAGGGAGGAAGATTGACAGATGCGTAAGACCTATCATTAAAAAGAGAATGAAAATAGACAGCAATAAAGTAGTCCCGCTCGATCCCTCTTCCGCCCCCTGACTGAGTTCATAAGCGAGGGCAGTACAGTAGTCACAGCCCTTCTGACTCCTGAAGGTAGGCTAAACGAAATGATGTGGAAAGTTGAAATATTGTATTGAGTTAACTAAATCTGGATTCGATGATCACATGGAGTGATCGCAATCGCATGGATTATTTTAAAATACTCCGTAATTCATCATGGTCACTCAGATAAGAGGAAAACATTCATCCATGCTAATTATAAAATGCTTAACAGTAAATCTGAATAAAATTTAAATCGCTATGGCTTAGTGATTATGAAAGTTCTGTGATTTGTTACTGATAAAACGCGAGTCTGGAGATACAGCAGGGTCGGCGCTATGGTGGGGCATTCGAGGGCCGTGCCCCCCCTAGCGCTCATTGATGCCCCTCCTACCAGAGTTTCTAATACAATGCTAAATCATAAATCAGATGTAGGCTATACAACACCAAATGTCCAGCAATCTATTTAAATAGTACATTGTGTTTAATTTGTTGTCTAATGAGATCTAATATGTGTTAATGCCAAGAATTTTCACGTGAAGAAATAACGTTAGATATATTCAATCTGACTTTTATTTGTAAGTGTTTGAATGGTCCAGTGGTGAAATTTTAGACTAGCGTGCAAGAGATTCTGGGTTCTAACCCACACTCGCATAATTATTATTTTTTTTTTCCCTCATTAAAACCGATTATGTTTATCAGTGGTTGTCAGGGACATGTTTGAGTGCATTTTACTTTGTGATTTCACCGGTACGAATAGAGATTTCTCCGCAACCGATCAAGCGCACGTCCGTGTGAAGATGTTTCTTGTGGCAGCGCGAGCCACAAGAGAACACTATCAGCACCACAGATCGCAGTCAACGAGCACTTTGAATGGCGTGTCCCAAAAAAATATCCCTTTTAGTTATTTTTTTCAATATTAAATGTACAAATTTTAACTTAAATGAAATAATGGCTTGGTTGAATTCTAATGTATAATTTCTTGATAACAGACCGCTGCTAAGTATAGCACACCGTTGCCATTAAAAACAGAGCATTGCCATGGACACAGTTATGTTCACGCGGAAGCAATACAATCGTTTTTAAATCAAACTTCTATATATTAATATTTTTTTTGTGTGTAAAATTATCTATTTGTAAAGTAGCCACAAATTCGCAATTAACAAATAATAATAATAAATAAAAAACGTGTTTCGTTTTTTAAAGCATTTCTGCTGTGTTAGCAGAAAAAAAAAATTTCTCAAACGGCAGTGCCCCCCCGCGGATGACCCAATGCCCCTCCAGTAGATCTGCTCTGGCGCCGACTCTGAGATACAGGCGTTTATTTATTCATTCTCAGTGTTGAGAAACGTAGCCTGCATGTGTTACGTTATTGCGTTAATAATAACTAAAGTAATGTTACATTTTATTTTGTATGAAAACTAGCGCGTTATAGTTACTTACGGATTAAAAAGTACGTTGTATCAGTGCTGCGCGAGTTCTCTATCACAAACACTGACGCGAGCACACAGAGAGAGAGAAGATGATTGTAAAATGAAAATTGACGGGCTAAGTTTAAATTTTGTTCTTGGTTGTGTTTTTTTCTGACAAAATGTCAGAAACCATTTTGTTTGATCCATCCGTGTTTTTTAAATTCATTAAATGACGGACGTTTTACTGTTTACACAGCCCTCAGTATATGTCGGATTACTTATAGGCTACTTGATATTCTCTTTAGAATAAGTGGTTCGTTTTGCTATTATTGGACTCCTGTCTATTTGTTGTCAACTATTTTCTATAAATATGTTTGTAATGCGTGTCCTGTTTAAAATGTAGGCTACAAATGCAAAGACAGCACGTCTCAAATAAAAGCCCTTTTTTTTCTGTGAGATTTAGTATCATATTTGGATATTGGAATAATAAATTAAATAGCCTATCTTACATGTACAACGTTCCGATGTTAGTGTTTTTTTTTTATTTACTGTTTTCTAGGGGTTTCTTAATTTTAGACTATTGACCAGCACACATTATATACAATGCAATATTAATCATGAATAAAAAATGTTTTTTTTTTTAGTAACCCCCCCACCCCCCGCCCCCCCCCCCCCCCCCGGTACTCAAAAAATAATTTCAAGGTTGGCAGGCCTGAGATTGAAATGGTTAACATTCCGCTTTCGCGCAGGCGCAGTGAAGGAAAAAACACTTCAGTTTAGGGCAATCGATTCGTAGCTCTGCTTCAACTGTGCGATATAGTCACGAGGAGCGACCAACATTTCTGACATGCCAGAAATTCATCCGACCATCCGATTGCCTGTCGGGAGAGGTTAATCGCCTCTTGTTTCTCCCTGTACACTGCACGAACACTGCACGACAAACGACGCACAACAAAGCTGAAAATCGTCCCGACCCGAAAAAGAGTCGCACGAGTCAGAATTCGGCTCAAAATCGGACGAAAATCTCACAGTGTATGCCCGCCTTAAAGTAACCTAAATGTAGGCTAACCAATTGATTTAAATTACATTTACAACTGAAAATATCAATTATAAAACCACAAATATGACAATTAATAATATGACCAGAGTAAATAATACAATTAAGTTATATTACTAGGACACACAGTGTTGTGAGGGAATGTGAGCCTGATTGGTTTTCTCAGCCAAGTTATTTTAACCACTAAAAATGATATTCACTTTTATGAGAGAACTTAAAGGGTTAGTTCGCCCATTTAAGACATGAAGTTGTATGCAATCCTTACCAGCACTATAGTGCATACACACTGACCCACTCTGTAGTCACCTCCCTGGTCAGAGTTCTGGCCGCTGGAAGTTTTTCAAGAAAGTACTCCCGGTTAGTTTCCGGGGCCTCAAAACTGTGCGTTTTTACGTGAAAAAATTATTTGCGTTTCAAAGCTTGATTAATTAACCACACAAAAAACGCGCCAGACAAAATTCATACCTCAGTTTTAATCGGCACTATTTTCTTTCCATTTTTATCAATCCGCGCTGCTGTCAACGTCAACAGACTGAGGGGTTTTCTGGGTCCTGGAGGTGTTCTGACATGCTCTGACATTTGTGCTTTTTTCATTTATTTATAAACATGTTAATGGCAAAGGTGTAAATTCACTCTATATAGCACAAACGGGGCTACCGTAATATGTGAGCAACATGTATGTACATGTTTGTATTTTTGAGAGAATATTGTTTATGCATGGTTATTGAAAAAACTAAAACTTAAAGTGTCTGAAATAAGGCCACAAAACACATACTAAATATGTGTCTACAAGACTTTTCACTAATGGGCATTGTTGCCTAGAGTTTTTGCTTCACAATGATCTGAAAATCATCCTGCCTAATCATTTACACAAAACAATACATTGATTTAAATTTTATAAGACACCTTTTGTTTGGAAAGGCAATATGCGTGGAGGCGTGTTCACACCTGAGAAGACAAAGGCCGGATAATGTGCCACATACATAATGAGCTGCATATTAATTAGCCTGGCTTTCACACAGGAGTGTCACAGGGTCCCAAAGAACGCAAGGACAAAAGAAATTATCTATATATACATATTTTACAATTAGAAATTGTAACCAATTACAAATAGGTTACAATTACAACAACAATTACAATTTTAACAATATTTCAAGTGTATTCTTTCTTTGTAAAAAAGTATACATTTTATCATACGTATTAAAAAAGGTAAGGATTCATATTGGAACAAATACTATAATAACATCTTAGTTGATAATTCAATATACCTACTTTATTTTTGACAAAACATCATATAGTATATTTAACATGAGCAGAAATTGGTGAACAAAAGCTTACCTATTTAATGTGACAGTACGCCCGCCAGCTTCACCAGCTTCACTCGAGTCGCTCACTGACGGACAACGGCTGCCGCGCGCCGCCGCTTCCGACATTAATGACGACGAGATAGCTGCATCTGTAGAGAAGGCCAGCTGCTCTATCCTGGCGTCGGACAGTGAGGATTGGGCGAGCTCTGTGGACCTCCCCCCTTCTGCCCGCGAGTCGTCAGGGAAACGGGCCAGCATCAAAACCGCAGCTAGCTTTCTTTACGTTATAAGAAAGCTACCCCGTCCCTGCCCCCCGTGGGCATGCGTCACCGGCGAAATGAGGAAAGAGTGTGTTTTAGTCCCGCCGAGGCCGGACCAATCTCCATTTCTCAGCTCCTCTTAGTTTGAGCGGCTGAAAATGTCAAATGAGCCTGTTGTATAACGCACGCCTGCAAACAAACGCCGACACACACAAAACTGTGATGACGCTCTCTTATCTGCTCAAGCTAATTTAAGCTTATGTCGTTTCCCCCTGTGGCTCAGTGGCGAAACCCAAAGCCTTCGCGCGGGGGCCAGCCGCAGTTAGTTGTAATGCACTGACAGCCAATCAGATTGCAGTATTTCCCCCACCGCTGTCCTTGGTACTGAATTTCTTTCCCTGTCCATGGTACTGAAATGCTGCACTAGTTATTCAAAATTTCACATGAAAGGCAGGTTAAAATCTACATCACTTCAGTCTGAAATGTGTATATCCTTTTTTTGTATAGATAGTTTAAGGAATGTCATAAATGCTGCTACTTTGAAAATAATAAAATACTACTCCACCAGATTGTCAGTGTGTTTTATTATCATCAATTTTCTCCACAAGGATTTACAATGTACTGGTCAAATGAACTGAATATACTTTGATTCACTTATAGGAGACAGAACTCAGTGTAGAAAAGAATCATCTATATAACTTTTATTTTCATGTAAGAAGGGAAAAAAGCATGAGACATCTCAATTAAAATGAACAGTTTCACTTACAACAATCAAGTTATGAATGAAACTAAACGAATGAAACAAAAAATCTGTTAAACTGATTTGCAACACTGACTTTCTATCTGAAAAACAGACAAACCCAGATAAAAGGCATCAGTCTATTCAAAAAGGCAGGTTGTAAGGATGAAAATAGTGTGCCATGATAAGATAAGTGTTGTAGAAAAAAAAGGAGCATTTAAGGTCAGCCTTCAAATATAACTTTTTACAATGACTAAATTAAAATGACAAGTGTATGACAAAATAACCCAAACTAACTATTTACATTGGTACATTTTCATATTTACATCTATTCAAAATATATGTGCATCTATACAGAAGCCTAGAAAACCTATAAACCTACAGAACATACACATCTACAATAATTTATTTATAAGTATAAACATTTATTTTTTCCTTTCATCCACCCATCTCTGCCTCTCTGCCTCATAGTAAGGAGACTGCTGAAATTTTTTCCAGTTCATCTCCTTGGCCATGCCCTTATCTCTGTATAGAGAGTACACTTTAGATGGGCAGTAGATGTATTTCCCTGCCACTCCAGGGAAGCCGGTATGGATGTGTGGGCTGTTTGGCCCCTGTTTCAGGTCCATGTGGCAGA
The DNA here is from genome assembly GCA_030770095.1 of Gila robusta. Lineage (NCBI taxonomy): Eukaryota > Metazoa > Chordata > Actinopteri > Cypriniformes > Leuciscidae > Gila > Gila robusta. Next base: position 250,557 of record JAVALU010002275.1, on the reverse strand, counting down.
ATCTGCATCGGCGGCCTGTTTGCTGGGAGTCTGGCCTTTTCCTCTTTTTCTCCGTCTTCTCCTCCACCCGTTTCTTGGTGGCCTCCAGCTCCCTCTGGAAGAATTCTGTCTGTGCAAATTCTCCAAAAGGCATGTTGGGGTTAGAGAGTCTCTCAGCAGCATAACTTTGATGCACCTTCTTTGAACAATAGAAGTAGCGCACAGGCCCTTGCTGGTGGAAAAAGTGGATGGAGGATCCATCAGTCTGATATTGAGACTTGGGCTGTCCACAAGCAAGACACGTCTTTGTCTGCCTTTTCTTTTGCTCTGGCCGATGCTGTTGCTGCTGCCTCTCCAAGATGCTCTCCACAATCTTCTCAATGGAGTCTTGTATCAGAGGTGTGGACAGGGCAGCTGCAGGTGGGTTCACAATTGCCGGCTCCATGGTGACCACAGGAACACTAGCCGTCTCACTCCCCTTTGTTAAAGAGTGCCACAGCTGCTGAGTGCCACCAACCTGCTGCCCGCTCCAGACACCACCATCGCTCTGGCCACCAACCTGCTGCCCGCTCCAGACACCACCATCGCTCTGGCCACCAACCTGCTGCCCGCTCCAGACACCACCATCGCTCTGGCCACCAACCTGCTGCCCGCTCCAGACACCACCATCGCTCTGGCCACCAACCTGCTGCCCGCTCCAGACACCACCATCGCTCTGGCCACCAACCTGCTGCCCGCATCAGAATCCGCCTGCACTCCAGGCAGAGCCCCACCGATGCGAGATCCATGTGGTCAGAAATGCAGGAGGAAATGCACAGACAGATTTTGCGAGGAGCAGCGAAAGCAAATCTGGCAAATGTTCTGGGATCTGGACTACACAAACCAACGGGCATTTGTGTATAATACCGTCAGCCAGCTACCAACAGCAAGACCTGTAAATGGAGAAAAGAGTCGCCGGAGCTGGTCCTTCGTGTACAGGCTTAAGGACTTGAATCAGATCCCACAGCAAGTCTGTAAAACGTTCTTTTTGACCACATTAGGGTTCCACCCAGCAAACGACAGCCTGGTGCTTTCAGTGATAGGGAGTGAGATAGGCAGTGAGGTGATCCCCAGAGATCAGAGAGGACGTCATGTGCCAGCCAACAAACTGGACCTGCAGCCTGTCATTGACCACATTGAGTCATTCAACCCCACAGTGAGCCACTATCGTTGGGAGCATGCCCCACATCGTCGCTACCTACCTAGTGACATTTCAATTAGGTTCATGTATGCTGACTTCATTGAAAAGGGCAATAGATGCTCGTATGAAACATACAGAAAAGCGGTAAAACAGCGTAACATCAGCTTTACCAAGCTTGGTGAAGAGGAGTGTGAGGAGTGCCTCCTTTATGATCAGCATAAAAACACTCACGAAGAAAGTGCGCAGATGGACTGCTTGCAGTGCCAGAAATGGCTACAACACAGGGAGTCTGCTGTGCAAAGCAGAGCAGCATATCAGGCTGATGCTGAGAGGACCTGGCCAGAGGACACATCTGTGAGAAGTGTGGACCTCCAAAAGGTTATAATGTTGCCCCGCATGGCTGGTGTCAAAACGGCAGTCTTCACCAGACGAATTGTGGCGTTTCACGAGACCTTTGCCTCTGTGGGCAAAAAAAAGAATAAAAAAAACAACATCTCTGTGGTCTGGCATGAGGGCGTGGCGGGTCGCAGTGCTGGAGAGATTGCTTCAGCCTATGTTGTGGCAGTTGAGAAGGAGAGAGACCTTCTCCACAGTGTGTTTTGGGTGGACAACTGCTCTGCCCAAAATAAAAATTGGTGCCTTCTGTCCACACTGGTCAGCCTTGTGAACGGGTCTACCAACTCAAGGGAGGACATCACCTTGAAATTTTTTGAGAAGGGCCACACTTTTATGAGTGCCGATAGTGTGCATCATGGTGTTGAGCAAGAAATGAGGAAACGTCCTGGAGGCTATGTCTTTGACTTTGAAGACTTTGTCAGTGTGGTGGCAAGCTCAAATTCAAAAAAGATGGAGGTGATTGAGATGGAAAGTGCAAATGTGTTGAAATGGAAAGATGGCCATTCCGCTGCAAAGACGAAGAAGGCACCGAAGTTGAGCCAGATGGCTGAAATTCAGCTACGGCGTGGCGTGGGTCCAGGAGCCTCTTCTTTAAGCACAGCCACAGAGACTGTGACTTCACTGAACTGGACTTCCTCCTGGCCAAGTTTGATCTCAAGATGCCCCCTCCCCTGAGGCCACATGACCGGGGCATTGAGGAGACAAAGAAAGAAGACATTTAAAAAAAACTTTGTCCTCTTATGCCCCCCAACAGAAGGGCTTTCTGGCTCTCACTTCTTGTGGAGGAGTCATGTTTATGGAGGAGGTAGTTATGCAGGTTGTTGCCCACCGTTGTTTTTATCTCTATACATGAATTTCAAACCATCCATTAATAAATTGATATATTTGCGTTCTCTTTCAAATAAATGATTGTTTTTAATAGTGAGATAGTTGTTGTATTTATTCACACTGTACACTCTTGTGTCACCTATCTGTTGGTTTTGCTGCACACAAAATTGAAGTTTTTTAGTTTACGCATTGACTCCAACTGAATGCACTCCCAGCACTGGATAGCAACAACGACATGTCTAAGTATTTGTGTGTCATCTAAAACAAATGCCATGATCATTAGACTTTAATGAAGGTGATCAGTTAATTATCTTCTAAATGGTGGTATGCAAATATTGATTATATGTCAGTTACTGCCTTTTGCCTTTGCACGACTCCTTATTTTTTAGTAAATAATACAAAGGCAGAGTACAGTATCTGACAAATAAGGGTCAAAGGTCAACTTTGAGCACAAGATTTTTTATATACACACATTTCTTCATCTGGGCAACAAGTCACCAGATTTTCATTGCTCTACCTATAATACATTTGTGTGGACAAAACAAAAAAACTTTAAAGTCATTTTTCTCAGTTTGACACTCTGGTCAGTTACTGCTTTTTGCCTTTGTAGGGCAGTATTGTCTTCAAAACATCTTTATCTGCATGTTACAGCGATCTCTGTCAGTTACTTTCTGTATCAGTGACCCTGGAATGTCACATGACTATGGGTCTTCTTCATGATCCATATATGGACTATTATTGTGCATATAGCGCCCTCAGGCTATTGGTATGAATTGAAAACACAGCACATCTCAGTAAGAAGCGATCATAATGATTACATCGACGCATTTGGGTATAAATTCAATAAATATTATTCCTGTCTATAGAAATATGATGTGAATCTATGAGAATATATCAATATTTCTCCAAGTCTGCACATTTTTGAGCTAAAGCCTTGAGGGACGTTGTTTTGTGAATCCCTGTCATGTCTACAGCACGGAGTGTTTTTTATGAATGGACCAGCTGACGCTCATAATTCATATTAAAGGTATCGACTCATTTTTTCATTTCATAACTCCTGACACAAATTAAGACATAACTGTCACTATAAGTTTCTCAGAATACAATAGTGGTCAAATACTGAATCTAGAGTCTTATATCTTTTTAATGATGTATAGTTTGTCAAGGTATAACATTAAATCTGATAGTAAATTTGAACTAAATAAAAAAAAAACGCTTCGGTGCGCCGACGCACTGGTGAAGGTTAAGAGGTTAAAGAAACTGAATTTGTTTTTTGTAGTGCTGTCAAAATTTAAATAATTTTTACTGTTTGTCATACATTTTAATCAAAGAACAAAACAAAAAGTAAATCACTCACTGCTCTTGACTGAATAATGTTTGTAGCTTTAGAGGATTAATTAATTATTATGAAGGATTAATGTATATTTAATTTATAATTTATGCAGTGAAGGCTGTGAAGTTTTTGATAGTTTTTTTTACTTTATTCAATTTCTGTATATATCCTACCTGATATACCTACCTAAACATCATAAAGCACTGTTTACAAGGTTAGATGAGTCATAAACTATGAAAACAATAACTTTTTGTGCTTTTTGACAGGGCAAATAAAAATCTGACCTGGTCTGACTGGGCCAATAGAAAAGAAATTAATATATATTGAAAGTGTATTGAAGGCACAGGTAAATGTGGCATTTAATATAATGGGTTTATGTGAAGATTGTTTTAAGTTCACTTAAATTAGAAGTTGTTATATTATTTAAAGCCTTATAATAATATTTTCAAGTTATAGCTTTCAATTATACTGTAATGCTGAATGCATATAGTTAGTTTTTTTTTCAATCTTACACTAAATTTCTTGTTTGGGAACTGTATGTCCACATGTACAGTAATGTTCACATTCAAAAGCATTCCAGTAAAAAGCAAATCAGTTTTTTTCAATTTACTGTTTACCAGCCTCTCTTAGTGAAAGACCGTGGTTGATTACATGGTCAATGATAGTGGCACAAATTTCATCACGAATTTCATCACTGACTGCTGTTCTTGCAGCCCTTGGAATGCCACCACCACACATTCTTACACCTCTACCTAGCCCTCTCCTTGGGCCTGCTCTTCTCCCTGGCCCTGCTTCTCTCACTGCACGTCTCACTGCACCTCTCACTGCACGTCTGGGCCAGGGATTGCTTTTGGGATTGCTTTTGTCCGCCTCGCTGCCTGCTGTGAGCTGTGAGTTTGTTTGCGTCGTGGCTGTCTAAGCCTCGTATTAGCTTCGTATTTCCTTCTGTTTTTCCGTATTTCTCTCTTTATTCTGTTCTGAACCATCATTTACCTCATAATTACAACTCGGACAGTTGGCCACATGCGTCTCAAGCCATTATATGGCTGGAACCGCAAATACGGTTGGTACATTGGTTGTTGGTCGTAGAGCGAGACACCGCTTCACTGCTGTTCGCCCTGCGATCGACTGCTTTTGTCAGCCTCGTTGCCCGTTGTGAGTTTGTTTGTTTGCGTTTGTTTGTTTGCGCAAATACGGTTTGAACATTGGTTGTTGGTCGTAGAGCGAGACACCGCTTCACTGCTGTTCGCCCTGCGATCGACTGCTTTTGTCAGCCTCGTTGCCTGCTGTGAGTTTGTTTGTTTTCCCGTCTATCGTGCGTCTACATTACACCCATACCACTAAAAAGACGGTTTTTACCCAAGACTTGAGTCATAAATTAGTATAAATATTAATAGCATCACTGGTTGCATCATTGCTAACTTACTGTCCATCTGTTAAAATGGCGAATATATCAGGTGTATGTTATCTACCTTTTGGTGCAGATGAGAACAAATCTGAATTGCTCGCGGTGCAGTCTGAATTAGAAGCTGTAGAAAAGCAGATCCGTGACCTTCTAGAGAGACAAGCTGAGCTGAGAGACCGGCGTTTAGCTCTTGAAACATCACGCGCTGATGCACACGGATCAGTGATTAACGTTAGTAACCCGCTGACGCTGACCTCGTCTACTCCGTGCGTTTCTCAGCATTGGTCCCGAGCGTCCAGGTCACGATCAGCCATGATTTCATTCACTCCGGCTCCAACACACCACCACGAAGCCTGGGTGGTTCCGCGGAAGCCGCGAGCCAGGACAAGAATCTTTTCGCCCCTCCCGGTTTTCGAGATCTCCACTCAGAACCGCTTCTCCCCTCTTCGCGAAACGGAACGCGATGCTGTGATCATCGGCGATTCCACCGTCCGACACGTCTACGCTACGTTAGGTAAAAGTAAGGTGCACAGTCACTGCTTTCCTGGTGCTCGTGTTCTCGATATCACTGCTCGGGTAACTGAGATCTTGAACGGTGACGAGCGCGTCGGAGCTGTTGTGCTGCACGCGGGAGCTAACGACATTAGGCTGCGACAGACGGAGGTTCTGAAGAAAGACTTTAGGAGCCTTATCGATACGGTACGCAGCACATCGCCTGAAACATCGATTATTGTGTCTGGACCGCTTCATACGTACCGACGAGGGCATGAAAAGTTCAGTAGATTATTCGCGCTAAATGAATGGTTATTGTCATGGTGCAATGAGCAGAAACTGATTTTTGTAAATAATTGGAATCTGTTTTGGGAGCGACCAAGGCTCTTCCGCCCTGATGGCTTACACCCAAGTAGAATCGGGGCAGATCTTCTGTCGGATAACATCTCCAAGATGTTAAATACCATTTGACTAGTAACCAAAAATCCAAATCACAGTCTCTACTGCTCCAATTTAATTGATATTAATACTAGTGTAGAACATTGCATAGAAACTGTGTCTATTCCTCGTTTACTAAGATCAAATAATAAATCTACTGCGGGATCTAGAAAAAATCTAATTGTTATTACAACAAAAAATCTCGCTATTAGTGAACAAAAACAATTTCTAAAGCTAGGTCTTCTAAACATTAGATCGCTCACACCTAAGGCGGTTATTGTAAATGAAATGGTCACAGATAATAATTTCGATGTTCTGTGCCTTACTGAAACCTGGCTTAAACCAAATGATTATTTCACTCTAAATGAGTCTACTCCGCCAGGATACTGTTATAAGCATGAGCCCCGTCTGATCGGTCATGGCGGCGGTGTTGCAACAATCTACAGAGATATCCTTAATGTTACTCAGAAAACTCGTCATAGGTTGAATTCGTTTGAAGTGCTTGTGCTAAATGTTACGCTCTTAGATGTCAGAAAAAAATCCCTATTATCTCTAGCATTGGCTACCGTATATAGACCTCCAGGGCCTTACGCCAATTTCCTAAAAGAGTTTGCTGACTTTCTATCAGATCTTTTGGTCAACGTCGATAAAGCATTAATTGTTGGAGATTTTAACATACACGTAGATAATTTAAATGATGCGTTAGGGGCTGCGTTTACAGATTTATTAAACTCCTTCGGGGTCAAGCAAAACGTCACCGGACCAACTCATCGTCTTAATCATACACTCGATTTAATTATATCATATGGAACCGATCCAACCGATATAGATATCATTCCACAAAGTGATGATGTCACTGACCACTACTTGGTAACTTGCATATTACGCACTGCTGTAATATTTCATGCTGTGCCACGTTATCGACCAGGTAGAACAATTTGTCCATCCACCATAGATCATTTCTCAAATAGCTTATCTGATCTGTCTCAGCTGCTGCCTGAACCCAAACAAACAGATGAATTAGACGAACTAACTAGCACTATGAGCACCATTCTCTCTAGAACATTGGATATTGTTGCACCCATTAGATTAAAAAAGGTCAGAGAAAAAAGTATAGCACCATGGTACAATAATACTACTTATGTTTTAAAGAGAGAAACCCGTAATTTAGAGCGTAAATGGAAAAAAACTAATTTAGAGTGTCGTGGAAATTATTTTATCAACACCTTATACAACAGTTGAAGAACAAATGAAGATCTCGAAAGTTATAAGTATACGTATTTATTTCTTGCAAGAAAGGCAGTTCACACACAGACAGAGTCTGATATGAGAAGGGCAAAAGTCTTCTCTTTTTGAGTTTATATACCCAAAAGATCACCCCTCCTCTGAAGATCTTTGGACTAAGGCCCCTGCACGTGGACAGTTTTCAGTTCCCCTATTCTCTAACACCCCTTATCTATGCATCTCCACAGTCAGCACAAATGTCACTTTAAGAAACACCTAACCAAACATGTCTCGCTCTTGATGCACTCTAAGTTATCTATTGCTAAGAAAAACTAATCATTCTGTCCCCTTGCACTGTCCCTTTGACCTCTTTGCAAAGAAGACACTATTGAACTATTTGCAAATTAATGCATCCTGCAACTTCCTCAACACATCTATGTTTTGTAAAACACACAAGCAGATATAAGTTTCAAAAGATACATTCAAAAGAAATTACCATTACAAGAGGTCTTTATAATCGCGTGGAAAGACAGTATGTCACTTTATAAAAAGGCACTTAAAACGGCCAGGGCTGAGCACCTCAGCAAATTAATAGAAAACAACCGAAATAATCCAAGGTTTTTATTTAATACCGTGGCTAGACTAACAAATAAACAGACGTTGTCTGAACAAAATACCTCGTTACAGTTTGGTAGTAATGATTTCATGAACTTCTTCACCGAGAAAATAGAAAGCATCAGAATCAAAATCGTAAACGTTCGATCTTTGCTCGCGCCTTATAATTCAGCCGCAATTATCACCCCGCAAGAACAATTACAATGCTTTACAACCATAGAACAAAAAGAGTTAAATAAACTTATCACTTCATCTAAAACAACAACATGTTTATTAGATCCTATACCAACTGAACTACTGAAAGAAGTGTTACCTATAGTGGAAGAGCCTCTTCTCAATATTATTAACTCATCTTTATCTTTAGGTCATGTTCCAAGAACGTTCAAGCTGGCAGTTATAAAACCTCTTATTAAGAAACCACAATTAGATCCAAATAACCTAGCAAATTACAGACCCATTTCGAATCTTTCATTTATGTCAAAAATATTAGAAAAAGTTGTGTCCGCTCAACTCGGCTCTTTCTTGCAAGAAAACGACATCTATGAAAAGTTTCAGTCTGGATTCAGGCCACATCATAGCACTGAAACTGCGCTTGTTAGAATCACAAATGATTTACTTTTAGCTTCGGACCAAGGCTGTATCTCAATACTAGTTTTACTTGATCTTAGTGCTGCGTTCGACACTATAGATCACACAATACTCTTAGATCGACTACAAAATTACACTGGTGTTCAAGGACAAGCATTAAGCTGGTTCAGGTCATACTTATCTGACCGCTACCATTTCGTCTACTTAAATGGAGGAAAATCGATTATAACTTCGGCAAACTATGGAGTGCCGCAGGGATCTGTGTTAGGCCCTTTATTATTCTCAATATATATGCTGCCACTTGGTAATATTCTAAGGAAACATGGAATTAGTTTCCATTGTTATGCTGATGATGAATACGCTAAATTATCCAAATTGACAGATTGTGTTAAAGATATAAAAGATTGGATGACGCGTAATTTTCTTTTATTAAATCCAGACAAGACAGAGGTAATACTTATGGGTTCTAAAAACCGTCCACAAAACCTTTCACAGCACGACTTTAACATAGTAGGATGCCCTGTTACTTTATCCGCTACAGTAAAAGACCTGGGTGTTACATTAGACTGCAACCTGTCTTTTGTAAAGCATATTTCATATGTTACAAAAACTGGCTTTTTCCACCTTAGAAACATTGCTAAGCTACGTAATATGCTATCAGTCTCTGATGCAGAAAAGTTAGTTCATGCATTCATGACCTCGAGACTAGATTACTGTAATGCTTTATTAGCTAGTTGTCCTGCATCTTCAATAAACAAGCTACAGTTAGTCCAAAATGCAGCCGCTAGAGTTCTTACTAGATCAAGAAAATATGATCATATAACACCGATTTTATCATCACTTCATTGGTTACCTATAAAGTTCCGTATTAAATACAAGGTATTGCTTTTGACTTATAAAGCTCTAAATGGTTTAGCTCCAGTCTATTTAACGGATCTTCTATCGCCTTACAATCCATCGTGCTCTTTAAGATCACTAGATTCGAGGCTTCTGGTCATTCCTAGGATATCCAGATCCACCAAAGGAGGCAGAGCATTTTCACATTTAGCTCCGAAGCTCTGGAATAGCCTTTCCTGATATTGTTCGTAGCTCAGACTCACTCTCCCAGTTTAAAACTAGACTGAAGACGCATCTATTTAGCCAGGCATTCAGATAAATTTTTTATCTTACAGTTACTGTAAATTCGGCCTCTAGTTCATAAACGCCAGAGGAGAACTGGCCCCCGACTGAGCCTGGGTTCTCCCAAGGTTTTTTTTTTTCTCCATTGGGTCATCTGATGGGGTGTTAGGACACCATTAGGTCACTGGATGGAGTTTTTCAGTTCCTTGCCACTGTTGCCTTTGGCTTGCTCAGTTGGGGATATTCAAATTAATTAACCAATCATACCATTGATCAGCTCTACCAAAACTTGGATGTCATTTTTTCCAGTAATAAACACACATTGTTAAGTTGTTTTGATTGATACTGTGAAGCAGCTTTGATACAATCTGTATTGTGAAAAGCGCTATATAAATATATTTGACTTGACTTGACGTCTCACTGCACCTCTCACTGCACCTCTCACTGCACGTCTCACTGCACCTCTCACTGCATCTCTCACTGCACCTCTCACTGCATCTCTCACTGCACCTCTCACTGCATTCTCTCACTGCATCTCTCACTGCACGTCTCACTGCACGTCTCACTGCACCTCTCACTGCACGTCTCACTGCATCTCTCACTGCACCTCTCACTGCACGTCTCAGATCAGAATCAGAATCAGAAAGAGCTTTATTGCCAAGTGTGCTTGCACACACAAGGAATTTGTTTTTGGTACTGAGGCTTCCAGAGGACATATACAAATACAAATACAACAAGAAACATAATACTACAAATTATAAGAATAAAAAATAAAAATATAAATATATGAGAATAAAAGTATCACAGTTGTGTTTAGTCAGAATAGACATTTTCAGATTTACAGATTATGAACATATTTACAGTGTTTTGAATATTATAAATAAATAAATCTACATATAAGTATCACCTGAGTTGTTGGATATTGCACTAAACAGTGGGAGTATTGCACTTAAGGCATATGCATTGGGAGGAGTGTTAACTGTTCAGGAGGGAAATGGCCTGTGGGAAGAAACTGTTCCTGAGCCGAGATGTTCTTGTGGCCAGTGATCTGAGTCTCCGTTTTGACGGTAACAGTTCAGACAGGAGGTGTCCAGGGTGAGTGGAGTCTGTGATGATTTTACCTGCTCTCTTCCTCACTCTGGAAGAGTACAGGTCCTGGAGGGTTGGCAGGGGGCCCCAATGATCCTCTCCGCAGTCCGGACTGTCCGTTGTAGTCTCCTGATGTCTGATTTGGTAGCTGAACCAAACCAGACAGTGATGGAAGTGCATAAGACAGACTCAATGACGGCTGAGTAGAACTGAATCAGCAGCTCCTGTGGCAAGTTGAACTTCCTCAGCTGGCGAAGGAAGTACAGTCTCTGCTGGGCCTTTTTCACAATGGAGTCAATGTGATTGTCCCACTTCAGGTCCTGAGAGATGGAAGTGCCCAGGAACCTGAATGACTCCACTGCTTCCACAGTGCTGTTCATGATGGTGAGTGGGGGAGTGCTGGGCTGTTCCTCCTGAAGTCCACGATCATCTCCACTGTTTTGAGCGTGTTCAGCTCAAGGTTGTTATAACTGCACCAGACAGCCAGCTGTTCAACCTCCAGTCTGTAAGCAGACTCGTCACTGTTTCGGATGAGACCGATGACGGTGGTGTCGTCGGCAAATCTCTCACTGCACCTCTCACTGCACCTCTCACTGCACCTCTCACTGCATCTCTCACTGCATCTCTCACTGCACCTGCACCTCTCACTGCATCTCTCACTGCACCTCTCACTGCACGTCTCACTGCATCTCTCACTGGGCCTGCTCTTCTCCCTGGGCCCCTTGCTCTTACTCTTCCTCGTCCAGACATTACAGTGTTTGTCTTTTTCTGTTTCTGTTTCCAAAAATATCACTCTTCAAAGTCCTCCTTTTACTGTATAAGTGCCAATGTAATAGAAAAAAATAACCCCTGCCACTGAGTCTAAGCCAGACTGGAATCAGCTATGGTTGGCCCAATTTACGCAACATAAATCAGCTGTGTGTCAATTATTCAATTGTTTGTTTATTATCAGCTGAGATATATTGTTTTTGAACTGATATCATTGCAGAAGCAGAGGTTTTTATACTGTATCTAAGGTTTGGAATATTGTTTTTGCTATTGTGGGATAGTATTGTCACATGCCTGTCCTGTCTTGTTGCACATGGGTGTTTTGTTATTTTGGGCCATGTGCTCTGGTCGTTGTCTGATCCCTCCCCCTCGTTACCTGATTATTGTTTGAGTTCTTCCACCTGTCCCCTCTTGATTTGTTCCCTTCTTAAGTCTCCTCTTGTTTGCAGTCTTTGTCGGATCGTTTGTCTAATGTCTCCTGTTCCCCGTGATTCCCCGTGTCATGTTAAGGTTCAGTTGTTTCATTCTTATTTATTGTGTTTTTCCCCCTCGTGGGTTTTTGCTTTGTGTTTGTTTATTTTTGTAATAAATCATTATTCTCTGCATGTGAGTCCTCACACCTTTTTTACCTTGCACGTTCCGTGACATAACGATCCGACCTAATGAGGACTCAGCGGAGAAGAGGGGCCATGCCAGGGACTGTTCACGCTCCGTTTGCCCAGTCAGAGACTGTTCACGTTCCATCTGCCCAGCGAGAGACTGTTCACGTCACGTCTGCCCAGCGAGAGACTGTTCACGTCACGTCTGCCCAGCGAGAGACTGTTCACGTCACGTCTGTCCAGCGAGAGACTGTTCACGTCACGTCTGCCCAGCGAGAGACTGTTCACGTCACGTCTGCCCAGCGAGAGACAGTACACGTCCAGTCTGCCCAGTCAGAGACTGAGCACGTCCAGTCTGCCCAGTCAGAGACTGAGCACGCCCAGTCAGAGACTGAGCACGTCCAGTCTGCCCAGTCTGAGACAGATCCGGAAATGCCCATTTGTGTGGCCGCCAAGGCACTTACGGACTATCTGGAGCGTCTGGCTCGGATCCTGGACATGCCCGTGTCTGCTGTCCCAGAGCAGGAGCCAGTGCCCGTTCCCGTTCCAGAGCCGGAGGCAGAGCCAGTGCCCGTTCCAGAGCCGGAGGCAGAGCCAGTGCCCGTTCCAGAGCCGGAGGCAGAGCCAGTGCCCGTTCCAGAGCCGGAGGCAGAGCCAGTGCCCGTTCCAGAGCTGGAGTCAATGTCTGTTCCAGAGCCAGCGCCTGTTCCAGCGCCAGAGCCAGTGTTTGTTTCTGTGTTTGTTCTTGTGACTGTTACAGTTCTTGTGTCTGTTCCTGAGCCGGTGTCTGTTGTACCTGAGCCGGTGTCTGCTGTACCTGAGCCGGTGTCTGCTGTTCCTGAGCCGGTGTCTGCTGTTCCTGAGCCGGTGTCTGCTGTTCCTGAGCCAGTGTCACCACCGCCCTGGCCGCCCGAGGGGTCTTCACCGCCCTGGCCGCCCGATGGGTCGTCTGCTTCGCCCTGGCCGCCCGATGGGTCGTCTGCTTCGCCCTGGCCGCCCGATGGGTCGTCTGCTTCGCCCTGGGTGCCCGATGGACTGTCTGCTTCGCCCTGGCCGCCCGATGGACTGTCTGCTTCGCCCTGGCCTCACAGGAGTAAGCGTTCTGTCCCTCCCGCCCCGGTCTGTCCCTCCCGTCCCGTCCCGCCCCGCCCCGCCCCGCCCCGCCCCGCCCCGCCCCGCCCCGCCCCGGAACAATCCACGGTCGCCGCGCCAGAGACCCGTGTTCGATCCCGGCTCTCGCAGCAGATAAAATTTAGTCTCGCCGCGGCCAGACTTCCACCCGAAACTTTTCGCTCGTTCAGTTCCAGAAAATGCGAATGTTCCAGTGTATTTTGCAGTAAACAAGCCGGTACCACGGCCCGCTTGCCTGCACACATATGCCGTTTCCACGGCGACCCAGAAAAATGTAAGCAGTGTATTTTCTGGTATTCCGGCCACAGCCGATGGTGTTATGAGTGTAGTAAATAGCCCACAGCCCAGTGTTCATTCCTACACACAAACACAGCCCGCCACGGTACAGGGCTCGCACAAATGAAATCGACTCATGTCAATTGTGCATTAAATGTAGTGAATGTGCCCACAACCCAGTGCCCACAAACACTACAAACTGCATGTACCACGGTTTCTGTAAAACAAAACCAACACACATACAGTCAGCTCAGGCCGACGGTGTTTTCAGTGCAGTGAATGTGCACGCTGTCCTGCGGCACCAGAGACCACGGTCCTTCTGCTGTGGGACACATTCAGCAGAGCGCAGGTAGACCTGTTTGCGTCCCAGGAGAACGCTCACTGACGAATCAGGGAAACCGAATGCTCAGTGCTTCTTGTGGCTCCGCTCTGGACAAACCAAGCTTGGTTCCCAGTCCTGATGCAGCTGACGAGCACTGCCCCATGGCCAATACCGATGAGGAAAGACCTCTCTCAGGCCGAGGGCTCGATTTGGCATCCTCGCCCGGAGCTGTGGTCCCTGCACGCATGGGCCATCAACGGGTACCCGCTAGCCTCCTGGAGGGAGTGTTAAACACGATCACGCAGGCTAGAGCGCCGTCTACTAGATGACTCTATGCCTCAAAATGGTTGGTGTTTGCTGGCTGGTGCAAAGCCATAGACTGCGGGGTTACGGAAGTGCTCTCCTTCCTTCAAGAGCTGCTGGATAAGGGCAGAACCCCATCCACGCTCAAAGTCTATGTGGCGGCCATAGCTGCGTTTACAAAACCCGCGACCTGGCCTGTCACTGGGGAAAAACGATCTGGTCATCCGCTTCCTAAAAGGAGCTAAGAGGCTGAATCCTCCCAGACCCCCCTCAATCCCCATGTGGGACCTTTCCACGGTTCTGGAAGCCATGAAAGGTGCCCCGTTTGAGCCAATCCAGCTGTCGGACATGAAACACCTGTTGTTCAAAACAGTGTTTCTTATGGCTCTCACTTATTTGCAAGCGCTCTCGGTGAACGCGACGTGTTTGGTATTTGGGTCAAATGACTCGAAAGTCATACTCAAACCAAGACATGGATATGTGCCTAAATCCCTCAACACACCGTTCAGGGCCCAGGTTATTTCCCTGTCCGCCCTGCCGGTTTATAACGAGGAGATGGACACAAGCTTCCTTTGCCCAGTCAGGGCATTAAGAGCTTATGTGTCTCGCTCGTCCATTTTCAGACAGACTGAGCAGCTTTTCATTTCGTTCAGCGGTCATGCTAAGGGCCTAGCCGCGTCGAAACAGAGCCTATACAGATGGATAGTTGACGCCATAGCGCTGGCATACACGTCAAAGGGCCTTAAGTGCCCTTTAGGTGTTAGAGCGCACTCCACAAGAGGCATGGCCTCGTCGTGGGCTTGGTCTAGCGGGATTACCTTACAGGATATCTATATGGCGGCAGGCTGGGCCTCCCCATCTACATTTATAAGGTTTTATAACCTAGAGGTTCCCTCCTTACAGGCTAAACTACTGTCGGTATAAAATCGAGTATTGTCTGCCCCGCTGCTTCGGCGCAGAATACTACAATCGCTTGAGCACTGCTCGCTGACCGATAAAATTTTCCCCATGGGCAAAAAGTAATACCCATACTGTTACACAGTTCAGGCCGAACGTTTTCACCCTGACTGTGTGTAACACTGTTACAGTGATTAGCTCCTTTGGGATGCTAACTTATTGGGAATGACGCTGCTAGCCTCTCTTCTCAGACTCTCTGGGAGTCCCTGGTGATTGTGCACTATATGAGCCCCGGGCACCTGCCCTTGGGACTTTGGTGTTGGATCCCAGCACACATGGCGTTTTACACTGTGTTCCCCTAGCGTAAGATATTACGCAGTAAGAGAGAACCTCTCGTAAGAGAACGTACTCGGTTACTAACGTAACCTCGGTTCTCTCTAGAATAAGGAACTAGTACTGCGTATCTTGCCGTGCCTGCAACACGCTCTGGTTCGCTTCGGCGATGAAAAACCAGTTAAATCAGCCCATCGAGCTATATTTATAGGGCTAGGCCACGCCCGCTTCGGCGGGAGTGTGACGCAGTGGACGCGAGGCGCCCCCATTGGACCGTAACCAAAGGGCCTCTCTCGATAGGCTGCTGCAGTTGCCGCAGGACAGCCAATAGGCACGCGAGCCGCCTTACCTATGTCTGCATGCTGCCACAACGCATTTTACATTAATTCTAAATTAAGGATAATTTTTGGCTTCAATATCTCGTGGAAAAGATGTTTTCCCCTAGCGTAAGATATTACGCAGTACTCGTTCCCTCTTCTAGAGAGAACCAAGGTTACGTAAGTAACCGAGTACGAATTCCTGTGGTTATTGATCTATCCGTCACAGCCCACTTCCAGTGGTGGTTTTTTCCTCCGACTAATGAAATTGTGGTCGACTATTAGGGGGCAGCCCTAATAAATACTGATAATAGGATTCAGAACTTGGGATTGGAATTCCAAGTTTGCTGTGCTTTATATAGGCCTACACGAAGTGAATGCCTGCAATCATTCAGTTATTAACGAATGCAAAAAACATGCAAACTAATAAAAACATGATGAACTTTATGAAATGATGCGCAATTGTATTTTAAGTTTGCGCAGAAACTATATTTACCTTTTTGGAAATAATCCATTAAACCTGCTGAGAAACTATGGGATTAATATCCTGCCATGATTCAAAACTGAAAATAAAGTTCTGAAAGGTTGAAACTAAGTGTTCGAAAACTCAAAATCTAACAAAAAAAAGTTTTGCAAGATCGAAAAATAAGATTTGCAAGCTTGCAAAATGTAAAAAAATAAAAATATCTCTGCAAACATTGTTGTTTTTGAGATTTCCTTCTTCAAAATGGTTCACTAGTCCTATAGTGGTTAGTAAGTGATTCCGAACACAGCCAACATAGGTTGGATGGGATAGTAGAGTAAAGACAATGCATTGGCCATAGCAAAGCAGCGTAGATGCATATCATTGTTATGATTTGTAATATTCCGTCTTCTGTTATCCAGATCCAATGTTCTAAAATTTCTAATTCTTGCAGGAGGAATATACTGCAATAGCTGATGCTGCACAGTCGCTAATATCATTGATTTCGAGAAGACAGCAACAACCCGAAGGCAGTGGTCAAGGAGGAAGAGGGCAACCAACTCGAAGGTTGCAGTCAGATGGATACAACACCCCAAGTACATCAGTTGGAACAAGTCAGCTGCCGACGATCCAAAATGAAATGCAGAGGTAGGTGCCGCCAAACTATATTGCAATTCTTCATATACATATTACTCTTTTTGTGACTGATTACTATGCTGACTTTGGTCTTGCAGTGTATAACGTTACAATACACTTGCTTCATATACCAGAACACAGAACATGTAAAAAAATACAAAGATAGAAAGCTAGATAACTGGTACAGACACATGCTGGTTTCATTGAACAACAATCTTTTAATTGCTGTCACAAAATAACTTGATTTTTTGTTTTTATATATATTTTTTGTCCCATGGCACATATGGTTATGTTTATTGCACTAGCATCAATGGCTGTACAGACTAGGTTTTCTAAAATCCATCATGATTGTGCTGCAATAGTGTAATTCTCTCTTCACTTGTTGTTTTTCACTAATTGTGTTTTTCACTGACATGCACAGAAAAGAATATAAACCTGATAAGATAAAACACTGCATGAAATGCTGTTGTTACTGAAAAATCTTTAAATACTTTCACTTCAGTGGGTAATGATATATTTGAAGGATACATTGATTTTCTAAATGCAGTGTACAACCTGTGTTTGCAGTGTTTTTCCTTTTTGTTTCAGGTCATTTCCAGGTTATTTTCATCGTGAAATGATTCGCTCCAAGAAACGCCCTGCTGCTCTATCCAAAATATCTCCAGCGATAGCCATAAAATATGTCAGGCTTCAGTTTTTGGTGCTGTCTAGTCCGACTGATCGCACACCAAAACCATCTGAAGAAATCAAACTCCTCGAGGCAGGCTTGGGGAAAAGAACCATGACAGTGGCTGATAACTCTTGCCATAAGGAGGTAATCTAGATTTGATGTGTTTTTGTTGCATCACAAGTGTTTAACTCTTCTATTCTAACATCAATTTGCAACTTGCTAATCACTATTTCAGTTAAATGGTTATTGCTTCATTATAACATCTTTAAAGACCCCCTACACTCACGTTAAAATTCTGCTGTGGTTAACCCTCTGGGGTCTAAGGTGTTTTCTGGGACCTGGAGGTGTTCTGACATGCTCTGACATTTGTGCTTTTTTCAGTTGCTTATAAACATATTAATGGCAAAGGTGTAATTACACTCTATTTAGCACAAACAGGGCTACCATAATATGTGAGCAACATGTATGTACATGTTTGTATTTTTGAGAGAATATTGTTTATGCATGGTTATTGAAAAAACTAAAACTTAAGGTGTCTGAAATAAGGCCACAAAACACATACTAAATATGTGTCCACAAGACTTTTGACTAATGGATGTTCTCGCCTAGAATTTTTGCTTCAAAATGATCTGAAAATCATCCTGCCAAATCATTCACATAAAACAATACATTGATTTAAATTTAGTAAAACACTTTTTGTTTGGAAAGGCAATATGCGAAATGGGCGTGACTCATGTATAATGGTCTGATTCACACCTGAGAAGACAAAAGACCTGCTTAATGAGCCTGCATAATGAGCTTTTCACAGGTGTGTCACTGAGCCACAAGAAAGAATACAAGGACAAAAGAAAATATATATATATATATACTACAAAATTGGTTCACGGTTGGAAACATCTAGGAAAAAATAGTATTTTTCCACTTGTATTTTTGCTTGCAAATTGTATAATATCCAAGGTGAACATTTCTAGTTATTGTGTAGTTAATTCTCATACTGTATTTTCAGAAAGTTTTGGATATGTATCCTCTCCCCAAATTTGTCACTAATAAAACACAATACAAATAATTTGAAGAGAAGGCTTATATTGACCTTTTAAGATTTTGTTTACATCTACCTTGTAAATATATTATTTGCTATTTTATTAAAAAGGTTACAATTACAGCAACAATTAAAATAACAATATTTCAAGTGTAATATTTCTTTGTAAAAACTAAAGTATACATTTTATCATACGTATTTCAAAGTTAAGGATTCATTAGTTTGAATAAAGCCTCCATTGGAACAAACACTATAATAGCATCCTAGTTGATGACTTTATTTTTGACAAAACAAACATAGCCTAATATATTTAACATTTGAGCAGAAATTGGTGAACAAAAGCTTATTCGATGTGGCAGTAGTCTAGTTTACAGTAAACCGTTAATAATCTATCCAAAACTAGTCAACGAAATGTTGTCTTTCATATTTCGTCTGTAACATAGGCATATCGTTTGTTGTTTTTATGATAGCCTATATTAGGGCATATAAATATTAATTTGCAGTTTAATACGTTGCTAATACAAAGACATTTTAACGTTATTTCAACATATTTCAGTCGATTTTCACTCATCTCAGTATAGCAATAGGGTTTGGTAAAAACTGTTCAGTTCATTCATTCACACAGAGACGCGATTAATATTTAAACAGTCTTTTTGGTTTACATACACTAGGATATCGCGATTAGTACAATAATAAAAAAAAAACTTACTTCTCAGATGGATCCGTTGCTCCTCGAAATGAATTTAAACCAGCACTTCTGATGTAATTTCCCAGGATTATTTCTCACAGCCTTGCTAGACAACGTACTGTACTGTAATCTGAATAAATTTGGTGTGCTGATCTCATGTGATGGGCGTTTACACGTTTGCATGTGTTGCCTGAGATCA
The DNA here is from genome assembly GCA_030770095.1 of Gila robusta. Lineage (NCBI taxonomy): Eukaryota > Metazoa > Chordata > Actinopteri > Cypriniformes > Leuciscidae > Gila > Gila robusta. The sequence continues at coordinate 231,230 of JAVALU010002275.1, read as the reverse complement.
TTTGCGTTTGAATAGCGTGCGCTCTCCGTGGGAGTGTGTAAAATTAAAAGATAATGAGATTAAATGAGAGCGACTGACATCGCTCTCTTTTCATATAGATTACATAAACAGAGAATATTTGTTTTTGTTATGAATTAGATCATTTAAAAGTACAAACTTAAACGATTATAAAGATATATTGCTCATGCCTGGGTGAATAGTAGTCGCTGAGTTTTGTTTAAGTTTAGAGACGTGCTCAAAAAAAAAGCTCACTGTGACGGAGAGCCAGAAAGCACACCCTGTTTATTTTCTTTATTTTACAAAAGCACAATGTTTTATTTCGATTGTAATTGGACACATAAAAAAGTAGACATTTAACAGTTAATTTTTTCATATTTCTTAATTCTGTATGACCAAAAATGACGGAGTATTTTAGGTCTATTTTGCTGCTATGTGAAAAAAAATTTAGCAAAACGCGCCGGCGCGTTTTCAGACCCCAGAGGGTTAATGAAAGCCAGTATGGATTTAGAGCAAAAAGGGCAACATCACTTGCATCGTTAGATTTTATAGAAGAAATATCAAGTTCTGTAGATAACAAAATGCATACTATTGGAATATTTATTGATTTACAGAAGGCGTTTGATACCATTAATCATGAAATTTTGTTAGGAAAATTAGAGCGATATGGGATAAGAGGAAAGGTATTAGAATGGATAAAAAGTTATTTGACTCAGCGAAAGCAGTTTGTGAAATTGGGAGATTATTCGTCTGAATGCCTGGAAATTTCTTGTGGAGTGCCACAGGGGGCGGTGTTAGGCCCGAAATTGTTTCTTATTTACATTAATGATTTATGTCAAGTGTCAGAAGTATTGAAATTTGTGTTGTTTGCTGATGACACTAATATTTGTTGCACAGGCAATGATCTTCAGTTGCTAACAAAGGAGACAAATAAGGAATTAGAGAAGATTAAATTATGGTTTGATACAAATAAATTATTAAATTTAAAGAAAACAAAATTAATGATGTTTGGTAATGGTCGAAATAATTTGCAAATTGAAATTAAGATGGATGGAGTGAACATTGAAAAGGTTTAAATAAAATTTTTAGGAGTCATAATTGACAATAATGTGAACTGGAAACCTCACATTAGTCATGTCAGGAGTAAGTATAGCAATTATTGGGAGAGCAAGGCAAGTTCTAAATCAGAAGTCGTTATGTATGCTCTATTGCTCATTAGTTTTGCCATATCTTACTTATTGTGTAGAAATGTGGGGAAATAATTACATCACAACAGTTCAGCCAATTGTCATCCTACAGAAGAGAGCTTTAAGGATCATTCATGGGGTAAGATATAGGGAACATACCAATACATATTTTATTGAGTCCAAATTACTAAAATTTAATGATTTGGTGGAATTACAGACTGTGCAAATTCTATATAGGGCAAAGTGTAATGATTTTCCTCAAAATGTACAAAAGTTATTTACTCAGAGAGAAGGAGGATATGGGTTGAGAGGAAAATTAAATTTCAGACTACCATTGGTACATAGTAGGAAGAAAAGTTTTTGTGTTTCAATACAAGGGGTGAAATTGTGGCACAACTTAAATGAGAAGCTTAAGGAATGTCCAAATATAAAACAATTCAGGAAAAGATTTAAAGAAATGATTTTTGAACGTTATAAAAATAAAGAAAAATGAGTTGGTTAAGCTAGAAATTTTTGTTGCTAGAATATTGTGTAAATGTATGATGAAATATGAAAGAAAGAAAAAAAGTGGATAATACCAAAAGGAAGTAAACTAATTTATCAAGAGTTTGAAAGAAGGGGTGGGAATCAATAAGTGTTAAACTTCATCCCACTCCTTTTCGAACAATCTCCAGACAAAGACATGGGTCCAAAGGTTTGGAATCTTTGAAAGACAGGAACATCACTAGAGAAAATGTTGTATTTTATGACAAAATACAAGTGGTCAGCTATCCGGGGGCCAAACTAGAAAACATATACCACATCCTCAAAAAAAAAAACAAAGATGGCTCCAGAAGTTCAAGTGGTTGTTACATTTCGGAATAAACAACAAAGAGAAAGGCAACATCACAAAACTACAGAAACCCTAGAACACCCAAATCAACTAAGATGAACACACACCTAACCTAAACATACCCAGGTTAAACCTAAGAGCAACAGACCTGATAACTTCAAAAAAATATTTTTAACAAACTATGATTAACCCACACCCACCCTAAACCTAACCATTTTAAACCTAAGGATAGCAGACCTAATAATTCCAAGACCTCTTCTAAATAAACCGGTAGGAAACCCAGTCAAATCAACTAAGGCGAACTCACATTTACTCTAAACCTAACCATCTTTAATTTAATGGCTTTAAATCTAATCTAAATAGCCCTAATAAAACCTTAAATCAACGAACGACGACCAACACACACCTACTCTAAACCTACCCACCTTAAACCTAATAGCAACAGACCCGATAACTCTAAACCTAATTTAAATAACCCTAATCAACTGAGGTGAAATCACACCCAGCCTAAACATACCCATACTAAAACCTAACTTAAATAGCCTTAGTAAGACCTAAATCAACGAACTACGGTCAAACCACACCCACTCTAACCCTAACCTAGTCTCAGCAAAAACATGCGGCGCCCAGTGCATTCCTGCGTCCTTCCCAACTCAAACTGGAGAGCCAGGAGGGCCTCAGAGGAGGGTGTCTGGTGTTTAAAGAGCCGAAACACCCAATGATCCTGAGGTACACCACTGAAGATATGTTCCTTGGATGAACAAGATTAGACAGACTGCTTTGAGGTTTTTTTGGGGGGTTCTTTTTGGTTTTCTGCCTTTTTGATTAATGATACACCTATCGTCATTAGGAATTAGGCTCAAGTTGAGCATTAGGTTTAAATTCTTAAAAACATACCTAAATCTACCCCTCACAGGAGGGAGATTTAATTAGGATACAATTGGTCTATCCCTGTACCTGCACAAGCACTAAAACCTAACCTCACAGGGGATTAGGACCAATTTGTTTTAAAATATACCTAAACCTACCCCTCACAAGAGGAAGACTTAATTCATATAGTGTTGGGCTGTCCCGGTTCTTGAAACAATCTTAGAATCATGGATTTATTTGGGGGGGGGGATGGGCTCGGTCAGGATTTCCCACTTGCAAGATGGGATCTGAGTGAGTCGGGTACGGCCAGTGACTGGATTCTGAAATCGGAAACTTATTAATGGCTCAATTTAATAAAGAGATTCTTCAGTATAAAATAGTTATGGGAGTTTTAGGAGGAGGAGCTCGGTCAGAATTCCGGTTCACAAGATGGGATCTGAGTGGACCGGGTACAGCCAGTGGCTGGATTTTGAAATCAGAAACTTATTAATGGTTGAATTAATAAATAAAGATAGATTTTCGAGTATAATAATAGTAAGGGGGGAGCCGTTGTAATTTCCTCAAACACCTAACCTAGCCAGAGCTGTCGGACATGATCTTACCTTGCAGACAAAGGAAATTTATAGACCTATTCTATTCTCTTTCAGACCAATTACCCCTTTCGACCGCATCCAGGAGGCAGACCGGAGAAAACATGTCAGTCGAGCAAGATTTTAAACAACCAATTAGAGAACTGTATACTTATCTTAAAACAGAACATTCACTCAAAGACCAAGAACATCACAAGCCAGTAATAACAAAAACCTACATAAAATTCTCGTCTCCCTTGCCGGATTCCCCCCCCCCCCCCCTTTTTTAAGGGGAGGAAATCGGGTTTAGGGAATGGACCAAATGCCCAGACAGGCAGGAAAATGGGTGGCCCAGACAGGTCTAACATTTTCTGGTCCATAATAAACCTTAACAAAACTACTAGAAGACCGCCAAAACTAAACCCGAACCCTAACCCAAATACCTAATTTAACCTTAAACCTTACTTAATCCTAAATCCCTATGGCTACACACACTTGGGACCTAAACCTACCCATTAGTAATTCCTAGTAAACCTACCCTTACCCCCTCCCCTTACCCCTTCCCTTAACCTAATCCTACCGGGACCCCACCCGAACCCTACTCCTAACGCCTTACTATTCCCCTTATAATCCTAACCCTAGCCGATTTAGCCCGCCCCACCCAAAAACCACAAAAATCATAAGAAAACCATCGAAATTAAATACCACCAACACACCTAAATCACCTAGAATAAGGAAAACCACCAAAAAGGTCCAAAATCGCACAAGAATCATATTAAAATAAGGTTAAAACACATAAATATACTCCAATGTTCATCAACCAATGAGAGGACAGAATTAGGGATAGTAACCAATCCAATCAATTGGGAACATTCAAGACCAACCCAAACCTAATTTAGGATTAACTCAAACCACATTCCTCTCCTAACTAGTTGAAGAAATTGAACACAAAGAAACACTAAAAAGAATCAACAACCAATCAGGAGACAGGTTTACTGATAGACACCAATTAGGATTAATCAGGATCAATCAAGACGGTTTAGGATCATAAGACCCAAGGCCCAATTAAATAGAATAATATCCACTTCCAAATCAATCTGAAATAGATAAGGACATAGAAATACACCTTATGAAACTACCAGCCAATCAGGAGACAGAACCACTAACATGATCCTATTAGAATTAATTAAGACCAATTAAGAACAATTGAGGCCTAACTAAACATATTCTTTCTCTAAGTGGTTTTAAAAGGGATTAAACCAGGAAGTACACTTAATTGAGACAATTAACCAATTAGAAGACAAAGTCAAAAGCCTAAACCAATCAAAATCAATTAAAGACTGGGAAGACCAATTAAGACCGGTTCTGCCCCCTTTTCGACTAATTAGAAGTTTTATTCTTCGCTCAAACGGATCAAAAAACATATTTTTAAGGAGGTTAGGACTTAAGCAAGAATAGTTAGTCCTAAAAGGAATAAAAAATAAAATAAAAAATATATATATTTTAATCACCGTTAACGTAACAATTAAACCAGAGAATATATACCACCAGGGGGAGATAGGACTCCTTAAGGGTAGATGCTCCCAGCGGTCGTTCTTGGTAAGGATGATGTCGGTTTGGTTCTTGCATTTACTTTAGGGGGGAAGGCTGGTAGAAGCTTGATGAATCTAACAGACGTAGGCCAGTGCACTCCCTCGGTCTCCCTATCCCAAACCTTCTTAAACAGTAGTTTGAGTAAGGGGGGAGCCGTTGTAATTTCCTCAAACACCTAACCCTAACCCTAACCTACCACAGGAGGGTGACTTAATTAGACTATCCCTGTACCTGCACAAGCACTAAAACCAACCCCTTACAGGGGATTGAGGCTTAATTAATTTAGTATACCTAAACCCTTCCCCTTACAGGAGGGTAACTTAATTAGACTATCCCGGTACCTGCACAAGGATACTACCTGCACTAACCCTAACCCTACTAAAACAACCTTCTTTGGATTATTATTATTATTATTATTATTATTATTAATATATATATTTATTATTATTATTTTTGTATTATTATTAATATATAGTTTATTATTGTTATGGTTATTATTATTATTGTTGTTGTTATTATTGATATTATGGTTGTTATTGTTATTATTGTTAGTATTATTATTATTATTATGATTATTATTATTATTATTATTATGACTACTAATTGATATTTATTATAATCTGTTTGGAGAATCATGTGGCGGAGTGGTTAGTGTTGGTAGTTTAGGGACTGGGAGATCCGGGTTCGAGACTAGCTTCAAACAATTCTTTCGGGATGATATATATAAGAGATATAAGAGTGCAGCTAGTTAGATGAGCTGGTGGAAAGGCTTGGTTGAGTGGTTAGTGCCGGTAGGCTTGAGACCGGGAGATCCGGGTTCGAGACTGGCTTTCCACAATTTTCAGGATGATAGGCTTTCTTTGGTTAAGTGTGCAGAGAGTTAGGTGAGATTGTGGATAGGCTTGGTTGAGTGGTTAGTGCCGGTAGGCTTGAGACCAGCGGACCTGGGTTCGGGGCCGGCATTGGGATATATACATATAATTGTTTTTGGGACAGATTGGGGACTGGATATATTAGGATTGGATGAGGTGGATAGGAGTTATTGGTTGGTGCTGGTTGACTGGGGGTGGGGAGATCGGGGTTCGAGGCTGGATGTGGGATTATTTTTTACTTTGGGTCCTCTGGGTCCACTTGGACAGCACGCAGAGAGGGTGGCCTTGGGTTAAAATGGCCTTAACAGGATTCCCAGTCTTCTATCGATGCTTAGCATTAGGGGTCGTATAACAGTTGGTTGAGGTTGTTGGGGATGGTGGGGAGGCCTTTGTAGTTTGAGCTATGAATTTGTATTCGGGTTTTTGGTTCTCTTAGGTGAGATGTGAATAGTACCTAGTTAGCTGGAGGTTCATAGATGTTGTCTGAAACACACGCCTAGGACTGATCCCCTTGGGCGGGCCGCCTCAGAGGAGGGTGTCTGGTGTTTAAAGAGCCGAAACAATCTAAACCCTTCTCTATCAGCCTCGGGACTGATTCGTCCAATCCGAAGAGCCTTACCAAAAGGCGAGGTTTCCTGGGCCTTTCCCCCATTGGAAGCGCCCGCGTTGGGGAGTCTCCACCACCCATGAAAATCTGGATCAACGACCCAATCCAGATATCACGGATAGAACGGATCTTCCCATTCACCGACACCATACATTCAGAGCCGGCTGTCATCGGCGAGGCACTGCTGCGGGTAATCCTTTCAGACCTGTACGTCGTCAATCAAGGAATCTCACTACAGCGCTTTGAAAAGTGGCGATATTCCACTCCTGTCCAAATTGATTGGGCACAGGACGAAGGAGCAACTATGTCGGGACCTCTGTGAGAGGAAGGGATTCCAATACCCGATGACGTTTTCACGGGCTATCGAAATAACAGAGAGAGCTGGACATGATGAGCTTTCCTGCATGGATTTGGGGCTGCATCCAAAGGTGCGTTGGAACAAAAAAGACTTTGATGTGTACAATGCCAAAGAGGCACCATCAAATGCGGCGGAGGCCGCTGCACTCGTCGGGGACGTATGTGCTGAACTTGAAAAGAGGGATCTGTGCTATTCCAGCAATCTTCAACGGTACAAGGACAATGGAATGCCATGGATGGAGTCTGCACTCAAGCGTCTTCTGAAGAACATGAACAAAGAAATGAAAATGAACACCTTGACCCTCGTGAGTTGTGCTGGAATTATCCAGAATGGTTATTGTTTAATTTGGGTCCTTGAGAGCTCTCATAAGAGACAAGACAATGCCCCAGAGCCAACTGCAGAAACTGACTATAATGTCACCGTTAATTCTGTTAAAAAATCCCTGCCTCAACCGCTTGCAGCAAAACATTCCATATAAGGTACCTGCACGGCAGCCTCCAAATCCAAAAACGACCACCACCAAAGATCCTCCGAAGCGCGAAGCATCTCCAGACCTCTCTGAACACGAGGAAGAAGAATATGAACCTGATCAGGTCATAGTGAGAGTCAAAACTAAAACTGTGCCCACAAACAGCAAAACGCAGTGGTCGAGCCAAGAAGAGGAAATGGTTAGGGTTAATCCACAAATGAGCCATGCACAGGCCTACCAGGCTTACCTGAAGGAGTGTGAGAGACAAGGTAGACCGGCCAGAACAATGCGGGCTTTTAGGAGCAAAAGACAACGGCTCGCTTAGGTAAGTGTATATCACATATGTGTTTGTATATTTGTCTGAGTGTGTCTTTGAGTACATCACTTATGTGAGCCATTTATATTTACAGTTCGACTTGGAGACATCGGCCCATTACTTTGAGATGTGCAACTCCAGTTCAGAAGCACCTCTACATTTGGTCTGTTCACACAATTTATCACTTCCCCAGAGCCCCAAGAGATGATGGGATCATGTTTCACCAGCCACGGACGCTCAAGTATGATATCCACATTGGCTCCCTCCAGAATCAGCAGCTGAATTTCCTCCTTGTGTAGGGCTCCGATTTGGAGTGTAACGGGTTCACATTTCCGATGAATACGTGGGCGTGCAGTAATGAACTTGGTTATGGGTTGGATCTGGTAAACATTTGACGAGGCTTCGGTACGGAGCTGGAGCTGGCGACAGAGGGTTCCCGAGATGAAATTTCCTGCCGACCCGGAGTCGACGAGAGCTGAAACAGAGGATGTCTGGGTGGTTAACAGGACACAAGTAGTGAGAGGATGCATCTTTTCTTCATCAATACGAAAAACACTCACCGATGTTCGTATGGGACGAATTGGACAGTTCAACCGAACATGCCCACTGGCTCCACAATACATGCATAGACCCCGGGTCAGCCTCCTCTGTCGTTCAGCTGCGGTAAGTTTACCAGAGTCGATAATCATGGGCTCTGGTTCGAGAGGGCTGGCGGTTTCAGATGGGCGGAGGAGTGCAGTCGTGTTAGATTGGGACTGGTAAGATTGCATACGGTCTGAGCATCTGATGGATTGTTGAATAAACCTTTTGAGCCCCATATTATCATCCAATGCGGCCAGTTGCAGACGGAGTTGGGGTGTGAGACCAAGTCGGTAGGTGGTCAGTAAGGACCGCTCGTTCCATCCACTGGCTGCAGCTAGAGAGCGAAAGCGAAGGGTATATTCACGAGTAGACATCTTTCCTTGAGATAAATGATAAAGTTGCTCACCGGCTGATATCTCTCCATCAGGTTGACCGAATACTTCTTTGAAGTGGGAAACGAAGGCTTGTATAGAACTAATGGCTGGGCCAGCTTGCTTCCAGATCGTTTCGGCCCATTGCAGAGCTGGACCGGTGAGTAGGGATGTGATAAATGCTATTTTTGACTGGTCGGTAGGATATAAAGTGGGTTGCATGGTAAATATGAGAGAGCATTGAAGCAAAAATACGTTGCACTCCTCCGCCCCGCCAGAGTAGGGCGCTGGTCGGGCCATGGGACTGGAAGATGCGGTGGCCGAAGAAGCGCTCGCGGAAGATGCGGTGGCCGATGAAGCGCTCGGTGGTGGTGGTGCTGGTGGTGCAGGAGGCATGATGGTAGGAGAAGATATTAATACCCTCTTCAATGAATCCACCAGGTCTTGAAAGGGATCTGGAACACTCATGCTGTTATTGTCTTTTTAGGTCCGGGCTAACTGTTATGGAAGCAGACGGACAACAAGGTAAGTAGTGAAGCTTAAGTTTAATTAAACAGCAGAGTAACAGTATATCTCAACGTGCAGAAATGAGTGAGTATCCGAGTCCCGATATGGATTTATCTTGAGTGCAGTCCGTGAATGATGAATAGATATTTCCTTTGCAGGAACGGCGAGAGGAGATTTCCAGAGTGGATACACACTCCGTTAGAAGAGGCTGACAGGTTGACGGCACACACTCACGCACCACTTGGCTGGACTGGATGGCTTACGGCTCGCACACCATTGGAGAGAAGATCTAGGCAGACTGGGAACAGCACAGAGAACTGGTGAGTACACACAGGATAGTTTGGTTAGTGACACTCGTAGAGAGAAGCACTATGAGTCCGCTTCGTATGAACGAGCCCGGACAATGAGAGGTGCGTGGTGTGTGCTTATGAAGCAGAGTGGCTGATGGGGTACAGGTGTCTCTCGTTAGAACTCCGGTGACTGTGATCGCTGAGTGATTGTGGTGGAAGAACCTGGCCAATCCGTGACACATATCTACTATGGGTTTAATAATTGTATTTTCATACTTTGATAATGATCAAATAATAATTTATAAATGAAGTATAGCATTATTTACTAACAAATTATTTAATAGTTGTCAGTCATTCATAAGATCACTTAGAAGGTATAAGTAGCCTGAATGTAGTAAATTCAGGTAGTTATAAAGCATTTAGTAGTGGTCAGTTAACTATTTTGTGAGCTCAGAGATGTGCAACTCCAGTTCTAATGCACATCTCCATTTGGTAAGTTCACACTTTTTGCACACTATGTCTAAAATATTCTTTATAGGTATATGAGTAATGAGTATGTATATATATATATGTGTTTGTGTGTTTTTGTGTCTGTGAGTGACTGTGAGTCTATGTGAATGTGTGTGTCTGTGAGTACATCACTACTGTAAGCCTTTTATATTCACAGTTCAGCCAGGAAAAATTTTGATTTTAATTTTAATTTTGAGATGTGCACCTCCAGTTCAGAAGCACCTCTACATTTGAAAAGTTAACCCAAGTTGCACAATGTGTGTAGAATTATATTTATATGTATATGTCAAATAAGTGTGTGTATGTGTTTGTCTGTTAGCGTGTCTGTGAGTGTGTATGTCTGTCTGTGTGTGTCTGTGAGTGTGTATGTGTGTCTGTGTCTGTGTGTGTGTCTGTGAGTGTGTATGTGAGTGTATCTCTGTGTGTGTGTGTTTGTAAGTGTATCTTGGAGTCGTAGTTGTGTCTGTGAGTAAATAACTAATGTAAATCATTTATATTTACAGTTCAGCCAGGAGACATCGACCCCTCACTTTTTAGATGAACAACTCCTGTAAAGATGCACGTCTCCATTTGTTAAGTTCACACTTTTTACACAATATGTCAAAAATTACCTTTAGATGTATATGACTAATAAGTGTGTGTATATATGTGTGTGTGTGTGTCTGTGTGTGAGTGTATATGTTTGTCTGTGTGTGTCTGAGTCTGTATTTGTGTCTGTTAGTACATCACTAATGTAAGACTTTTATATTTACAGTTCAGACAGGAGACGTCGACCCCTTAATTTTGAGATGTGCAACTCCAGTTCAGATGCACGTCTCCATTTGTTCAGTTCACACTTTTTGCACACTATCTCTAAATTATTCTTTATAGGTATATGAATAATAAGTGTGTATAGACATGTGTTTGTGTGTCTGTGAGTACATCACTAATGTAAGCCTTTTATATTCACAGTTCAGCCAGGAGACGTCGAACTGTTTTTTTTTTAAAAGATGTACAACTGCTGTTTAGATGCGTATCTCCATTTTAAACATCTAAACAGTATTCCAGAAAAAAACTTAACTCACAAGACACTGCCTTGTATGTTGATAAGGAATTTATGTTGTTTCAGTATACACATTACATTTTGTTTAATCATGTATATTAAAAATTAAGTATAAAAATTACAGTAAATCTTAAAACATCTAATATTATCTGTTTTTACAGTATTTTATGTTACTACTTTTTGTAATGTTTGTGTTTTCTATAAAGACCAGTGTGTGTTAAACTCAAAGACTCTTTTCTGTCCAATTTGTCCAATTGATTAATTTGTGAGGCAGGCTCAGGACCTTTGGAACTTAATAAAATAAATAATAATTATGCATATTTAATAACATTAAAAATATTTACACATATACATATATATATCTATAAATTAATTATTAAATACATTATTAAGTACATAAATAATAAACTTTAAATAAATATATTTATGTTTGCACATATATAATTACTTTGTTTTTCAAATTACACATTTGAATATATATTAAGACATTATTAATTAATATATATGTTGCCAAATATTTCATTAGTTTAAATTGTTTGAATGTTATAACAAATAATTATGCAATAATTAAGAGATATTTTTTTAAGGCAAAAAAATTATACATATAATTAAACTGAATACTTTATTTTAAAGTATAACAGAGACTAGGACATAAAATATAATTTTGTAATTATTTAATTCAGGTTAAAATAGAGATTATGTATTTATAATCTAATTTTGGAAAATCTATAGGTGCCATCTGCTGGATGCAGTGAACAAGTACAGGTCTCTGAAGAAAGCCTTTGGAATTATAGTTTTTTTTTTTTCTTGCCTGTCGCTCACACTCACTCACAGGGATCTTACACGTCGCTCACACTCATAATCCACACTTTGATTTGATTTTCTTACATTTATAATAAATATATGGTGAAATAACAGATAAATACTTATTCATTATATTAAACACAGATAAAGAATTCACACAGGTTAATTTATCGACAAGTTTATTAGCAGAATCATGTGATCAAAATAATGAGAAAAGATGAGAAAGTTATTTATACAGTTTGCAGGAAAAATGACTGTTTTGATATGAAGATCATGACCATGACTGAAGCAGATGACTGATGACAAGTCATTCAGGTAGTCATTGTGATGGTAAGGAGTCAGTAAGAGAATGCAGGTGAGGCCCAGTGAGTGTAATGGGAAATGTAGTGAGTAATTGGTGAAAAACTGGTGAACTGCACAAAGTGCACCATAAGTTAGTTAAAACCCTCCACATTGATCCAGGCTTGGGACCGGCACTGACATTGAAGCCCGTTCTCATCCTAAGGCGTCACATACTGACGCTTTTGACATTACGTCTACATCCAACGCACATGGCACCCTTTAGCGTCAATATGAGACGCAGATATATATGGGCCTGAAGGTGCCTACTAGTGGTTTAATCCCTAACCCTAACCCAGAACTAAAACTACCCTAAACGAACAAAGCTCTGTGTGTGTTATATAAACGATAAAGGGTGCCATGTGTGTTGGATTTAGACGAAATTTCAAAAGGGTCAATATATTACACCCTAGGATGAGAACGCGTACGACATTGCACTACTTTGTGTTACAAGTCCCACCAAAAAAATACAAGTCCCACCTCCAACAAACACAAGTCACACCTAAAAAAAAAACCACCAGTCCAACCTACAAAAAGCACAAGTCACACCTCCAAAAAACACAAGTCCCACCTCTGGAAAACAAGACCCACCTACACAAAAAAACACAAGTCACACCTCAAAAAAAACAAGTCCCACACACAAAAAAACACAAGTCCCACCTCCAAAAAATGAACAAGTCCAAACTACAAAAAACACAAGTCCCACCTATAAAACACAAGTCCCACCCAAAACAAATACAAGTCCCACCTCCCAAAAACACAAGTCCCACCTCAAAAAAATGAACAAGTCCCACCTACAAAAAAATCACAAGTCCCACCTATAAAACACAAGTCCCACCCAAAACAAATACAAGTCCCACCTCTAAAAAAAACACAAGTCCCACCTACAAAAACATAAAAAACCACCTATTAAAACACAAGTCCCACCCAAAACAAATACAAGTCCCACCTCCCAAAAACACAAGTCCCACCTACAAAAAAATGAACAAGTCCCACCTACAAAAAAAACACAAGTCCCACCTATAAATCACAAGTCCCACCCAAAACAAATACAAGTCCCACCTCTAAAAAAAACAAGTCCCACCTACAAAAAATGAACAAGTCCCACCAACTCAAACAAATGTCCCTCCCCCCTCCCTATCCACCTCCCCCTCCTCCTCCTCCTCCCTATCCCCCTGCCCCCTCCATATCCTCCTCCCCTATACACAGAAACTCCGCCCAGCTGTATAGAGAAAGTCAACCCTGATCAGCTGTATAGAGAAAGTCAACCCTGATCAGCTGTATAGAGAAAGTCAACCCTGGAAAATAGCCCTGAAAAGTGTGAAACTCAACCCTGGAAAATAGCCCTGATTTTGCGAAAATCAACCCTAGGTGCAGTACCATATCTCGGCGCCCGGTGGCGCTAGAGCTCCCAAACCAAGTGCATTTGACTCCCCACCCCCTAATTAGTATATGGGTGGAGTTTCAGCTCTCTAGGTGCAAAAATAAGGGGGGTGCACTTCTGTATCTCTGCGCCTGCTGGCGCTAGAGGTCCCAAACCAAGTGCAATCGACTCCCCGCCCTGGATCTCCCTCTGTCTTTCCCCCTCTCTCTGAAACCTTCATCTAACTCGTCTGTACAAAAGCGTACACGTCCCACTAAACATTGGACGTCGGATAGACATGCAGATATTGTCTATATTGGGTCCGTCGGTCCATGACCAATTCTGGACATCTATTCATCATCCAAACTAGGTCCACTATTTGGACGTCCAAGCATGACCCAACTTGGACGTCATGTTGACGTTCAACATTTAACCTTTAAACTGGGTCATTTTTTTTTACCTCATTTGGACGTCTATTACAGGTGCAGGAAATTTACATGATTAATATGCAATATTGTTTTTATTTACAAATAACAACATTGTTATCATCAACAGCATCTCGGGCCAGGAAAATTTGCAGGGACCCCTCTCATCCCCATTACGGTCTGTTTAGTCTACTGGCCTCCAGAAAGAGGTTCCGCAGCATGCGGTGTCGGACCTCCAGGTTTTATAACAGCTTTGTCCCCCAAGCCATCAGACTGTTGAACACTTATAAATAATACTTAGTACTGCTGGTCTTACATTTGACTGCTGTCAGATATTGAGTTAGATATTTAGATAGTTAAATTATTTATTCCACTTTGCTAGGTATATATTTATTATAATTTGTTTTTTTTACCAATTTTTTGGGATGAACATTTACACTGCATTGAAACTGTAAAAAAAAAAAAAACTGTGGCCTATGCAAACGAAACTTCGTTCTGTATACACTTGTTGTATTCTGAATGACAATAAAGTCTGTCAAGTCAAGTCAACATGATTAATACATATGAATACAGATTATTTATAATTATTTAAGATGATTTTCCAAAAACTCCATTTCATCGTCTCAGCAGCAGGTGATAACTGGAGACGCATACTAAGGTGTAATGCCGTAGCTCAAACAGTAGAGCGTTGGCGCTTGCAATGCCAAGATCATGGGTTCGGTTCCCAGGGAAAGCAAGAACTCATAGGAATGTAAATGTGTAATGCAATGTAAGTCACTGTGGATAAAAGCGTCTGCCTAATACATAAACGTAAATACATGGTACAGAAAACATGTCCTCCACCCTTTTGAAACATGGGACTACAGTTATAGAAGTTGTATAGAAACGACGTCTAAATTTAATGTTGAAAAGATGTACACAAACGACCAAATTTGGTCCCACGGACGTCAACATTACACGTGCAAAAGACGCCGAATAAAGACGTCGCCTGCCGTTACAAAACTTCAGTGGACCGAAATTGGACGTCCAAAAATTCCATAGAAAAGACGTCACTCCGACGTCACATTGCTCAGTGGGGTGGGTTAGAAGGTGAACAATTGTTTCTTTTAATGACTAGAGAATTACTGGAGTCTGAGTCTATAACGTGGAGCACTTCTTTGTCTCTCACGGCCTCTAAAGACATCCATCCTGTAACTATACTGAAAAAAAGTAATGAGAAAGATTAAGTAAATAATATAAAGTGGACTGAGTAAACAAGCCTATTCGCGACGTTTCGGTACCAATTGTACCTTCTTCAGGCAGGCTTGTATATAAAAAAAGAAAAAATATTTATAAAAAATTTAAAACTGATAATAAGAAAATAAAAAATGAAAATTGAAAAAGTTTCCTTTTTTAAGGAGAAATTTTCTATCTATAATCTATCAAATTCCTATACTAAAGTCTAAATCTATCTCTTTATAATATTAATACTAATATACTATCATATATATCTTAATCTATATGTTTATATGTGTATTTAATAATCAATAAATGGTATTTTTTGTTTTTCAAACAGCAGAGCGATCTTTTCGTGTCAGCACGTTCTCCGAAGTGAAGTGTGAGAGTATATAGACGGATTTTAGAAAAAAAGTTTTTTAATAAACTGCCCAAATAGGCTTGAATTAGTCTAATTAAAAAATGTAACTCAGCGAATTGTGAGTAAATAAGGTCTATGTAATCTGTATAAAATCAGTTTTCTAGAAAAATGTGTAATTCCAGAGTTATAGTATAGGCTATTAATTGTAAGTAGGTCACTCTCTCCTCGTGCACTGGTAGAGCGACAATGAAACAACATCACACACGAAAGAACAGTAATATAAAATCGAAATATTGTTACAACAGCACAAAAGTAGCATATATATGTATTAATGACCGTGATGAACATTATTGTTGTGAAAGAGAAAGTATTTTTGTCATCTGGATATGTTATTTTATTTTATTTGTGCTGAACTCGTGGCGACGACATCGGATGACGTCATGATCATCGTTCGTCCCGTGGAATGTTGTTTTCCGATGGAAATACCTCACATGGGAAAATAGTGATTTAAAAATCGAATTTTGTATATTGATGCAATTAAATGTTCCAGATGTGTAACCAAGTTCCCAATGAAGTGTTTTATGAGTGAAAACCAAGGTTTTTATTATTTTTAATGTGGTTTAAAAATTAAAATGTGTCTCACTGATGGGGACGATATCGGATGACGTCATGCTCATCAATCGTCGTGTGGAATGTTGTTTTGAATCAGAATATCCTATTTCTTTTGATTTTGAATAGAAGAAATATAGCAAATAAATTTGAAGAGCACTAACAGTTCTCCTTGTTCCTATTCACTCCTCAGAACAACAGTGTATATACATTTGACATGTAAATAGATAAATATAAAATTGTAAAGTGAGAGATGAATACCTGTTTTATTTATTGCTTATGTTTTTATGAATTTTTAACTCAAGCTCTGAGTAAAATGTGTATCTATGTCTGTATATGTTTTTATGAATTTTTGATAAAGCTCTGGATTAAAATGTGTGCATATGGCCGTGTATATTTAATACTTTATTGATATTCTGAACCAAGATTCTGGGTTATGGAATCACAAATATGGTGTTCAATCTATCTATATATGTCAAGAATTAAATGGAATATGTATTTTTTTGTTTATTATTTTTTTATGTATATTCACTCGTCACACTGTCTTTTTAGCTCCTCTTAAATGAAATATTTATTTTAGTTTTCATTCATGTGAATCTAGGAGAATATACAAGTGTGTATATTTTTTTCTGTCTCTATTTTTTTCTTTATAAAAGTGATGATGACCTACCTGTGTATTGGTATGATATCCATCTTTAAAAATCTAGTGCACACTGTTATAGTGGCTATACCCCATATCCTTTTCCCTGTATACGTATATCTTATAATTATTTCCTAAAAGTGAGAAACTATAGCACAAATGACAGATAGGTGAAAGTAACGTTAACCAGCCGTCGAACCCTTTCTGGAACCTCAGTTTATGCGGTGTGGTGCAATTGTAAGTGGGGGAGTACGCATGCCGCGACCAAGGCCCAAACCAAGCCAGCCCGGAGTTCAGAGACGGAGGCGTGGGCTGGTAAGGGAATAAAAAATCCAAAGCCTGGACCTGAGGTCCAAACCTGGCTGTGCACGGTCCTTCCGTCCACTGACCACTCTGAACAGACAAAGGCAATGACCAAAGCCACGGTCACACACTCCCCCACCACACTAACGTTTCACTAAGGCCCAGCTTCCTGCTCCACTCAGTCCAGACCAAGAACCAACTAGTACTCAACTAGAGTCTGTTCCCCGAATTTGGAAATCCAAAAAACTGCCAAACCTATCTAAGGTTAAAAATGTAATTGATGTTCAACAAATAAAAAACAGACATAATACAGATGAGCAAACGATAAAGCTTGGGTTGTTGAATATTTGATCCCTTAATTCAAAAGCGTTCATAGTTAATAATATGATTTAAGATTATAACCTAGATGTGCTATGTTTGACAGAAACCTGGCTAAAACCAAACAATTACATTACTTTAAATGAGTTCACCCCGCAAGATTACTGTTATAAACACGAGCCTCGCCTGAAAGGCAAAGGGGGAGGTGTTGCTGTAATTTATAGTAATATTTTCAAAACCACTAAGAAATCTAGTTTTAAATATACTTCTTTTGAAGTGTCGGTGCTTAATGTAAAAATACATAGTGTAAACGATAAATCACGTTTGAGAATTCTGATGGCTACTGTATACAGGCCACCAGGGCACCATAAAGATTTAATCAAAGAATTTGCTGACTTTCTATCAGAATTAGTATTGGCTACAGATAAAGTCCTAATTGTTGGTGATTTTAATATACATGTAGATAATGGAAAAGATGCATTGGGATTGGCATTTAAAGACATTCTTAACTCTATTGGAGTTAGACAACACGTGTCAGGACCTACTCATTGTCGTAATCATACTCTAGATCTAATATTATCACATGGAATCAATGTTGATGCTGTTGACATACTGCAGCAGAGCGACGACATCTCCGATCACTATCTAGTCTCATGTAAATTACATTTAGCCAAGGCTGCAAAGCCGACTCCGTGTTATAAATATGTTACACATCACTTCTGCCACTAAAGATTGCTTTATCAATAATCTTCCTAATCAGTTTCATCATCTCAGCATCCCGGATAGCTTAGAAGAACTTGATATTGCAACAGAAACTTTTAACTCTCTCTTTTCCAGCACTTTAGACACAGTTGCTCCGTTGCGCTTAAAGAAGATTAAAGAAAATATTCCAACAGCGTGGTACAACAAGCACACCCGGGCCCTTAAGAGAGCAGACAGAAAAATGGAGCGAAACTGGAAGAAAACAAAACTAGAGGTATTTCGGATTTCATGGAAAGAGAGCTTGATTGTTTACAGAGAGGCCTTAAAAACTGCTAGATCTGCTTATTTTTCAACCCTATTAGAAGAAAATAAACATAATCCTAGGTATTTATTTGAACAAGTGGCTAAACTAACGAAAAATAAAGCTTCTAGCCCAGAAGTTTCTAAGCGGCACAGCAGTAATGACTTTATGAACTTCTTCACTTATAAGATCGATAATATCAGGGACAAAATTATAACTATGCAACCGTCTACTACAGTATCGCATCAGGGAGTGTAGTATCCCTGAGGAAAAATTTGATTCATTTGTTGCTATAGGAGAGGAAGAATTTTACAAACTCGTTAAATCATCCAAATCGACAACTTTTTTTATATAAACTGTTTATTTTCACAATTTTTTCCCTCTTACCACAACAAGAAAAACAAAAAAACACAGCAAATAATAACAAATAAATAATTATTACAGGTCTACTACGTCTACATTTAGTTAGTTAGCAGTGTCAATTTTATACTTCATGTATACACAGGTATCGCACATATATACACATTCTCTACGAAGGTTTTATACAGACTGCAGTCCATATTTAAATACTTATTTTGGGGGGGGGTGTCCAATAAATGTACACTTCTTGTTTTCAATCCATATTAATACATGTTATTGCTTGCCATTCACGTCCAAAATAGTCTTTAAGGGGAGACCAATCATTTACAAAAGTATCCAGAGTTCCATCCAGTACATTATGCCGTCTTTCGTATGGTAAGAGTGACAAGAGTTTTTCACGCCAAAGAGTTAAAGTAGGGGAGTGTTCTTTAATCCAAACATGAAGTATGGAAAGGCGAGCAGCATACAACATTATGGATATTATTTTTGTTTCCAACACACAATTGTTTACACTAAGGATACACAATCTAGGATCCATTGGCACTTTAATCCCAAACGATTTTTCAATTTCCTGAACAACCGAAGACCAGAATGATGCAATTAGAGGACAGGTCCATATTAAGTGGAAATAAGTACCTGTGTTCCTTTTACACTTCAAGCAAAATTTTGTACATGTGTCATATTTACTTCGAATTAAAGGAGTCACATGCAGCTTGTTAATGATTTTTTATTGTATTTCATATGATTTGTTTGATTTAGTACTTTGTCTAGCATGTTCTAATACTTTGCCCCATATCTTGTCTTCCAGTGTAACACCAAAGTCAAGTTCCCAACTTTGTTTAATATTTATTAAACCTTTATTATTTGCTGTAACTTGGTCATAAATATATGTCATTGTTTTACTTTTCAATGCAGCTGCTTTTAATAAAATGCTATCAAGCACATTTGTTTTCCCACCTTGTTTATAGTATTCAATAGAACTAAGATAAATTCTCATTTGTAAATATCGAAAGAAAGAAGTGGGCTTGAGAAATATTAAACTCGTACTGTAATTGTTGGAAAGAGCATTATCTGCATAATTATCTAATATTCTTATGATACCAGCTTCTCTCCACTCATTAAAACCAGCATCGATACAGGTATGTCTAAAATCTGGATTATTAGCAATGGGAGCCAACAATGAATGTTTGTCAAGCCCAAAATATTTACGAACAGCACTGAGAGATCTACAGATATTTTTCAATATATCATTTTTCTTAATCTTGGTATATATTTTTGTGAAACATATAAACGGAATGTGTTCTAATTGAACCCTATCCAGACCTATACCTTCCAAATCTGGAAAGCAGAAATTGCTTTTTTTAATCCATTCTGCCATGAATTTTAGTTGTGCAGCCCAATGATAAAATTTAAAATTTGGAATGCCAAGTCCTCCTTTTTTGATTGGTAGTTGAAGCTTTCGAAGTTCCATCCTTGGCCTTTTGTTATTCCCCACAAATTTTCCTACCGCACTGTGTATTTTTGTAAACATTCTGGATGTAATATAAATAGGTAGCATTTGGATAACATACAGAAGGCGAGGGAGAACATTCATTTTGATTATGGCTATGCGGTCCAATAGAGATAGTGAATCGACAACTTGTTGACCAACTAAGCTACTGAAAAGAGAATGCAGATGAAAAGAGGTCATAGATCCTCTTCTCAATATTATTAATTTGTCTTTGTCTCTAGGATACGTACCAAAAACCTTTAAGCTGGCTATGATTAAACCGCTTGTTAAAAAAACGCAACTTGATCATACAAAATTAGTCAATTACAGGCTGATCTCGAATCTGCCTTTTCTGTCAAAGATATTAGAAAAAGCAGTATTCTCACAACTGTGTTCCTTTCTTGAAAGAAATGATATCTGCGAGGATTTTCAGTCTTGATTTATGACCGTACCATAGTACTGAGACAGCTCTCATCAGAGTCACAAATGATTTGCTCTTATCATCCGATCATGGTTGTATCTCTCTATTAGTGCTACTCGATCTTAGTGCTGCATTTGATACTATCGACCACAACATTCTTTTAAATAGACTAGAAAACTATGTTGGCATTAGTGGAATTGCACTAGCATGGTTTAAATCATACTTATCTGACCACTATCAGTTTGTAGCAGTAAATGAAGAGATGTCTTATCGATCACAAGTTCAGTATGGCGTACCACAAGGCTCAGTACTAGGACCGTTTCTGTTCACTCTGTACATGCTACTCTTAGGAGATACAGAGATACCCTAACCCCCTAACCCTAAGCATGGCATTAGTTTTCACTGTTATGCTGATGATACGCAGCTCTATATTTCTTTGCACCCCGACAAAAATGACCAATTCACAAAATTAATGGAATGCATAGCTGATATAAAAAACTGGATGACTAGTAATTTCCTACTACTTAATTCTGAAAAAACAGAGATTCTAATTATTAGACCAAAAACGTTGTTTGTTTTTTATTGCATAACAAGAACAAGAACAATATACAACATACACATACATCACATTGTATTATTATCTATAATAACATTCATAGTAGTGGGTTAGGTTAGTATGCAGACGACACACAGCTCTACCACAGCTCTGCAGACGACACACAGCTCTACCACAGCTCTGCAGACGACACACAGCTCTACCACAGCTCTGCAGACGACACACAGCTCTACCACAGCTCTGCAGACGACACACAGCTCTACCACAGCTCTGCAGACGACACACAGCTCTACTACAGCTCTGCAGACGACACACAGCTCCACACAGCTCTACCACAGCTCTGCAGACGACACACAGCTCTACCACAGCTCTGCAGACGACACACAGCTCTACCACAGCTCTGCAGACGACACACAGCTCTACCACAGCTCTGCAGACGACACACAGCTCTACTACAGCTCTGCAGACGACACACAGCTCTACTAAAGCTCTGCAGACGACACACAGCTCTACTACAGCTCTGCAGACGACACACAGCTCTACCACAGCTCTGCAGACGACACACAGCTCTACTAAAGCTCTGCAGACGACACACAGCTCTACTACAGCTCTGCAGACGACACACAGCTCTACCACAGCTCTGCAGACGACACACAGCTCTACCACAGCTCTGCAGACGACACACAGCTCTACTAAAGCTCTGCAGACGACACACAGCTCTACTACAGCTCTGCAGACGACACACAGCTCTACTACAGCTCTGCAGACGACACACAGCTCTACCACAGCTCTGCAGACGACACACAGCTCTACCACAGCTCTGCAGACGACACACAGCTCTACTACAGTTCTGCAGACGACACACAGCTCTACCACAGCTCTGCAGACGACACACAGCTCTACCACAGCTCTGCAGACGACACACAGCTCTACCACAGCTCTGCAGACGACACACAGCTCTACTACAGCTCTGCAGACGACACAGCTCTACTACAGCTCTGCAGACGACACACAGCTCTACTAAAGCTCTGCAGACGACACACAGCTCTACTACAGCTCTGCAGACGACACACAGCTCTACCACAGCTCTGCAGACGACACACAGCTCTACTACAGCTCTGCAGACGACACACAGCTCTACTACAGCTCTGCAGACGACACACAGCTCTACTACAGCTCTGCAGACGACACACAGCTCTACCACAGCTCTGCAGACGACACACAGCTCTACTAAAGCTCTGCAGACGACACACAGCTCTACTACAGCTCTGCAGACGACACACAGCTCTACCACAGCTCTGCAGACGACACACAGCTCTACCACAGCTCTGCAGACGACACACAGATCTACTACAGTTCTGCAGACGACACACAGCTCTACCACAGCTCTGCAGACGACACACAGCTCTACCACAGCTCTGCAGACGACACACAGCTCTACTACAGCTCTGCAGACGACACACAGCTCTACCACAGCTCTGCAGACGACACACAGATCTACTACAGTTCTGCAGACGACACACAGCTCTACCACAGCTCTGCAGACGACACACAGATCTACCACAGCTCTGCAGACGACACACAGCTCTACCACAGCTCTGCAGACGACACACAGCTCTACCACAGCTCTGCAGACGACACACAGATCTACTACAGCTCTGCAGACGACACACAGCTCTACTAAAGCTCTGCAGACGACACACAGCTCTACTACAGCTCTGCAGACGACACACAGCTCTACCACAGCTCTGCAGACGACACACAGCTCTACTACAGCTCTGCAGACGACACACAGCTCTACTACAGCTCTGCAGACGACACACAGCTCTACTACAGCTCTGCAGACGACACACAGCTCTACCACAGCTCTGCAGACGACACACAGCTCTACTAAAGCTCTGCAGACGACACACAGCTCTACTACAGCTCTGCAGACGACACACAGCTCTACCACAGCTCTGCAGACGACACACAGCTCTACCACAGCTCTGCAGACGACACACAGATCTACTACAGTTCTGCAGACGACACACAGCTCTACCACAGCTCTGCAGACGACACACAGCTCTACCACAGCTCTGCAGACGACACACAGCTCTACTACAGCTCTGCAGACGACACACAGCTCTACCACAGCTCTGCAGACGACACACAGATCTACTACAGTTCTGCAGACGACACACAGCTCTACCACAGCTCTGCAGACGACACACAGATCTACCACAGCTCTGCAGACGACACACAGCTCTACCACAGCTCTGCAGACGACACACAGCTCTACCACAGCTCTGCAGACGACACACAGATCTACCACAGCTCTGCAGACGACACACAGCTCTACTACAGCTCTGCAGACGACACACAGCTCTACCACAGCTCTGCAGACGACACACAGATCTACTACAGTTCTGCAGACGACACACAGCTCTACCACAGCTCTGCAGACGACACACAGCTCTACCACAGCTCTGCAGACGACACACAGATCTACCACAGCTCTGCAGACGACACACAGCTCTACTACAGCTCTGCAGACGACACACAGCTCTACTACAGCTCTGCAGACGACACACAGCTCTACTACAGCTCTGCAGACGACACACAGCTCTACCACAGCTCTGCAGACGACACACAGATCTACTACAGTTCTGCAGACGACACACAGCTCTACCACAGCTCTGCAGACGACACACAGCTCTACTACAGCTCTGCAGACGACACACAGATCTACTACAGCTCTGCAGACGACACACAGCTCTACCACAGCTCTGCAGACGACACACAGCTCTACCACAGCTCTGCAGACGACACACAGCTCTACCACAGCTCTGCAGACGACACACAGCTCTACCACAGCTCTGCAGACGACACACAGCTCTACCACAGCTATGCAGACGACACACAGCTCTACCACAGCTCTGCAGACGACACACAGCTCTACCACAGCTCTGCAGACGACACACAGCTCTACCACAGCTCTGCAGACGACACACAGCTCTACCACAGCTCTGCAGACGACACACAGCTCTACCACAGCTCTGCAGACGACACACAGCTCTACTACAGCTCTGCAGACGACACACAGCTCTACTACAGCTCTGCAGACGACACACAGCTCTACTACAGCTCTGCAGACGACACACAGCTCTACTAAAGCTCTGCAGACGACACACAGCTCTACTACAGCTCTGCAGACGACACACAGCTCTACTACAGCTCTGCAGACGACACACAGCTCTACCACAGCTCTGCAGACGACACACAGATCTACCACAGTTCTGCAGACGACACACAGATCTACTACAGCTCTGCAGACGACACACAGCTCTACTACAGCTCTGCAGACGACACACAGATCTACTACAGTTCTGCAGACGACACACAGCTCTACCACAGCTCTGCAGACGACACACAGCTCTACCACAGCTCTGCAGACGACACACAGCTCTACTACAGCTCTGCAGACGACACACAGATCTACTACAGTTCTGCAGACGACACACAGCTCTACCACAGCTCTGCAGACGACACACAGCTCTACCACAGCTCTGCAGACGACACACAGCTCTACCACAGCTCTGCAGACGACACACAGATCTACTACAGTTCTGCAGACGACACACAGCTCTACCACAGCTCTGCAGACGACACACAGCTCTACCACAGCTCTGCAGACGACACACAGCTCTACCACAGCTCTGCAGACGACACACAGCTCTACCACAGCTCTGCAGACGACACACAGCTCTACCACAGCTCTGCAGACGACACACAGCTCTACTACAGCTCTGCAGACGACACACAGATCTACTACAGCTCTGCAGACGACACACAGCTCTACTACAGCTCTGCAGACGACACACAGCTCTACCACAGCTCTGCAGACGACACACAGCTCTACCACAGCTCTGCAGACGACACACAGCTCTACCACAGCTCTGCAGACGACACACAGCTCTACTACAGCTCTGCAGACGACACACAGCTCTACCACAGCTCTGCAGACGACACACAGCTCTACCACAGCTCTGCAGACGACACACAGCTCTACCACAGCTCTGCAGACGACACACAGCTCTACTACAGCTCTGCAGACGACACACAGCTCTACCACAGCTCTGCAGACGACACACAGCTCTACCACAGTTCTGCAGACGACACACAGCTCTACCACAGCTCTGCAGACGACACACAGATCTACTACAGCTCTGCAGACGACACACAGCTCTACCACAGCTCTGCAGACGACACACAGCTCTACTACAGCTCTGCAGACGACACACAGATCTACTACAGCTCTGCAGACGACACACAGCTCTACTACAGCTCTGCAGACGACACACAGCTCTACCACAGCTCTGCAGACGACACACAGATCTACTACAGTTCTGCAGACGACACACAGCTCTACCACAGCTCTGCAGACGACACACAGCTCTACTACAGCTCTGCAGACGACACACAGCTCTACTACAGCTCTGCAGACGACACACAGCTCTACCACAGCTCTGCAGACGACACACAGCTCTACTACAGCTCTGCAGACGACACACAGCTCTACCACAGCTCTGCAGACGACACACAGATCTACTACAGCTCTGCAGACGACACACAGCTCTACCACAGCTCTGCAGACGACACACAGCTCTACTACAGCTTAATTTAATTTTATGAGAGTAAAACTGAAATGATAGTTTTTAGTCCTTCAGATTCTCTTAGTTCACCAAAAATAAACTTGGGTGAGTTATCCCCGTCAGTTAAGCCTTGGGTCAAAAATCTTGGGGTTGTCATTGATGATGGGCTGAAATTTGACAAACACATAAATACAGTGGTCAAATCATGCTTCTTTCAGCTTCGACTATTAGTAAAAGTAAAACCAATTCTGTCAAGAAACAATTTCGGGAAATTAATTCATGCTTTTATTACTTCTAGATTGGATTAGTGTTGTCAAAAATATCGATATTTCGATAAATATCGATACTGAAATATCTGAACGGTACCAATACTAATTTCCTGAAGTATCGATACACCGATACTAGCCGAGCGGTCACTTTCACTTCTCTCCAAAGGCGCGTTGACAAACACCACACATGATGCACTCATCTCAATCGCTCTGGTTAAATAGCAAAAGTGAATGGAAAGATGGTGAGTGCGGCGCCCCCGCGACCGGCTTTGGTTGATTGATAAAGAACACCGCAAGCGGGCATGTCGGAGAATAGCGCGGACACGCGTAAAAAACACACCGCGAGCGGGCATGTCGGAGTCGGAGAATAGCGTGGACAGGACACGCGCTACACACCGCGAGCGGGCATGTCGGAGTCGGAGAATAGCGTGGACAGGACACGCGCTACACACCGCGAGCGGGCATGTCGGAGAATAGCGCAGACACGCGCTTCACACTGCGAGCGTGCTGCGGGCACCCAAAAGATTGTTTGACTATCAATATCCCTCACATCATTTATTTTTTTAAATTATTTTATAGGTGAAAACAGACTCAAGGAAAAGGCTCCAGGGGTACCATTTAGCAGCATATATGCTCAGCATCAGGGGTGTTTGTTGTTTGCACAGACCTGCCCCCACTGCTAAAAAAATCCTAAAAGAAACACAGTGTAGCAACAATGACTTTTGGGGGAAAGTATTAGCTTAAATGGGGAATAATTATTCATCAGATGATGAATATCTCGACTACACAAATTAAACTATCCCAAATAAGGAATAGGCTAAACCTCACCGTATATGAATAATTAACACGATTGCTCGTAGCAATTATTAATATAGGCAAAATTATATCAATTATCAGGGGAAATTTTCATGTGACTCAAATTTCATTATCACGCACCGGCCTGTAAACAGCGACAATAACCTTCCCGTGGCCACCAGGAATTATATTTTCGTGTAAGGCACTTTAGATATTTCAATAGTTAAACCAGGTAGAGCTTTGTAACTTAAATCGACATTTTCAGGGACTTCAAGTTTATGGAACAATGAGACAGATTCGATTCAAAGGATTATGGAATTTAATAAAACAAGAACTAAAGATTACATAGACAACTTGAGTAAATATGCATAGCAAAAACAAACAATTACCAAAATGATTGCAATACGAAATATTGGAGAGAGAAAGTGAGAGAGAGAGAGAGAGAGAGAGAGAGAGAGAGAGAGAGAAGATGAGAGAGTGAGAGAGAGAAGATGAGAGAGTGAGAGAGATTTTTTGATTTTTAAAATGCATTTTATTACAAATCGGTTTTAATTCACACAAGAATACATATACAGCTGAATTAAAAAAAAACTCACAATATACTGTTAAAAATCAAAGTATTACTAAATATATTACAAAGAACACCTTTTATACACCATCTTTGCTCAAACAACATTAGATTCTTTGTTGCATTGTAATAACGGAAATCAATTTGGATTCTTGATTTCAGCAGCATTGAAAAGAGCAATATTACATCAGTATCAGAATTTTTTTCAATTTTACTTTTTCTGCTCACATAAATTGCCATTTTTGCTTGACCCAAGAAAAAGTTAAACAACTGACACTCATAAGATCGTTTTCTCGAATACTTAAAACCACAAATAAAAATCTCCATTGAGAAGACTTCATCAAACTGTTTAAATACATCTTGTAAAAAAATAAACAATGGTTTTAATCTTATACAATGCATAAAAGTATGAAACACAGTTTCTCTTTGTGAACAAAAAGGACATTCCTGATTAACTTCATGATTTATCATTGAAACAAACGCGTTAACAGCTATAGTTCCATGCAAAACTCTCCATTGCAAGTCCCCTGTTTTTTTAAGCAATGGTGACTTATAGAGTGCCCCCCATTTAGGTCTAATATTCTCACTTAAATGTAAGACATTGCGCCGTGGTGTATCTACTTTACCATCAAGACTCCTCTTATTGAAAGCTTTAACACAACACTCATACATAGCTTTACTAGATGCTTTTTCTTTTCCCAACAACCTTAAATTATTACACTTAAAAAAAAAAAACATCACACATTTCCAAATCAGGACTCAAAGACAAATTCGGAAAAGGGTCATCATTCTTTGGTTGAATACACCCTTCTTCAAAGTCTTTTAACATTTTTAACTCTTCTTTGGTAATGATTTCTTTCCATTTAGACAGCAGCCGAGTTACTACCCGTGTTGACCTCATCTTCAACTTTTCTTCCATTGCTTTAGAGTCAGATAAATCATGTCCAGTTATACGAACTAGGCTTCCAAGAGTAACGATGTGAGATTTAATGAGTCCGTCCATCAAAGCAGGAAAACATCCCTCATTTGACACATCCAAACGTGATCCACAAATCAACGGTTCTTGAAGAGTCCAGTACAAAGAGTCCGTTATTTCACTTCTCGATACTTTAAAAAGTGACCATACTTTGAATAAATTACAATAAAAAATAGGTAACTTAGATACAGAAAACTTCTTAAGGTTCGTCCAGAACAAAGACTTGTCAAGACCCAGACCTTCAAAATTCCTAAAAATAATGGAAGCAACCAAACTCCAATTCTCATTTTCAGAACTTTCAAGAAACCTTTGTACATACTTTAGCCGAAAAGCGGCCACTCGACTCTGTAGATGAATCAGACCTTGTCCCCCTTCATTTTTAGACAGATACAAAACACTTTGTGGCACCCAGTGCAAATTATCCCAAAAGAAATTAACTAAAATAGATTGAATTTTTTTCAGAAGAAGTGCTGGGGGGTCAATACATGCTGGCCAATGCCAAAGAGTAGAGGCTGCCAAATTGTTAATAATTAACACCCGCCCTCTATAAGACATATTAGAAAGTAAAAACTTCCATTTATTCAAACGACCCACAATTTTCTCTTCTATCCCCTCAAAATTCTTCTTTACAGTTACATCATCTCCCAAATATACACCTCAATATTTAAACCCATCCCTACTCCATTTTAACCCCGCGGGGAGACTGGGTTGTCCATGAGTCCACTTTCCAACCAAGATAGCCTCACTTTTATTCCAATTTACTCTAGCGGAGGAAACAAGCATAAAATCCCTTAAAATCTTTGTTATCCTTGACACATCACTGTGTTCTTTAATGAAAATGACAATATCATCAGCATAAGCTGATAGTTTAAATACTTTTTCACAATTTGGAATAGTTACACCCTTTAAATCTGCTCTAAACTTCCGTAAAAGGGGTTCAATTGTTAAACTATATAACATACCTGAAAGAGCACAACCTTGTCTGATACCTCTAAAAACACTAAAGGGGGCACATAAGTCACCATTTACCTTCAACAAACTTTCAACATCACAATAAAGAACTTTTAACTTATCAATAAATATGTTATTAAACCCAAAAGCCTCTAAAACCTCCCATAAATAACTATGTTCAATTCTGTCGAACGCTTTCTCTTGATCTATTGAAATCAAGCCAAAATCCACATCAAAGAGCTTACTGATATCAAACATGTCTCTAACAAAAGAAATATTATCGAAAATTTGCCTTCCTGGCACACAATAGGTCTGATCAGTGTGAATGACTTCTCCCAAAACCCCACTCAATCTATTTGCTAATGCCTTGGACAGAATTTTATAATCACTACACAGCAATGACACAGGCCTCCAGTTTTTTATTTCACTCAGGTCTCCCTTCTTGGGCAATAAAGTCAGCACTGCTCTACGGCAGCTCAGTGGTAACCTTCCACTGTTTAGACTTTCGTTGATGACTGCAAGCAGATCCGCACCAATCTCAGGCCAAAAAGACTTATAAAAGTCTACAGATAGGCCGTCTATTCCTGGTGCTCTGCCGCATTCCATCCCTTGAAGAGCTTTCCTCAGCTCTTCTAACGTTATCTCTCTACAGAGACCGGCGTTCGCCTCTTCAGTCACCTGAGGAAGATCCTCAATAAACACATTAGTGTTTGACCTGTGTATAAGTTCACTGCTATATAGTTCTTCATAAAATTCTACCGCTCTCTTCCGAATTTCTGTATGATTCGACAAGAGTGCACCATCCTTAGAACGCAAAGCATGTATACATCTTTTTTGGCCATTTTTTTTTTCCAGATTAAAAAAAAATTTGGAAGATACATCCATCCACTCTATATTCTTAAACCGGGATCTGATCAGAGCCCCTTGTGCTTTCAGGTCTAGAATTTCTGCCAATTCTTTGCTTTTTCGATTTAAAATTTCAATAAGCTCTTGATTTTGTTCAGTTCCAATAGATTCTTGTAGTTTTTTTATATCATTTTCTAGATTTACCATTGAAATATTTATTTCTTTAGTGATGTTGCAAGCATACTGTTGACTCAATTGCTTGATTTGCGTTTTTCCAAAATCCCACCACTGCTGCAAAGAATGGAAATCAGATTTAGTGGTTCTAAAATCATTCCAAAAAAACTTAAAGATATCTCTAAATTCCATATCAATTAAAAGACTGTTATTAAAGTGCCACATTGCACTCTTTGGTTTTATGGATCCTAAAGTTAAAAAACACTGTACTAAACTGTGATCCGAAAAACTAACTGGAATGATAGAACAATCTCTAAAAAGATTGAGTTGATGACCAAAACCATAAAATCTGTCCAATCTTGCTAAAGACAACCTATTATTACAAGAATGAACCCATGTATATTGTCTTTGTGCTTTGTGAAAATTCCGCCAAACGTCAACAAGATCATGCGTTTCTATAAGCTGAATTAGCCTTTTTCGAGAAGCCATATGAGGCTCAACATGATTTCTATCTGAGGCAAATTCAGTGCAATTAAAATCTCCTCCAATTAAGAACAAATCCTCAGTATTACAATCACTTAAAGCTTTACATAATGTATTCAGAAAGCCCATTCTTTCAACTGCATTGGTGGGAGCATAGATACAACCGAAGCAATAAAAAGCATTGTCAAATTGAGCCCTTATTTTTAAAAATCTGCCTTTTACAACTTCTTCTACTTCATAAGAAATTGGAGTGGAATTTTTAGAAAATAAAATAGCAACCCCACCACTTAGAGATGAATTATGACTACAAATGGTTAACCCATCAAATTCTCTTGCCCAATCTTCTTCATTGGAAACATCACTGAGTTTCTTGCGCAAACAGAATGTCTATTTTCTTTATCTTCATTAACTCATATAATTCAAACCTTTTCTTCCCTTCTCGTGCCCCATTTAAATTAAGGGAAGCAAAATGAAACTCTTTCATTAAAGAAAAGAAAAGGATAATCAAGACACAAACAAGCCTCATCTCATAAGTGTGATTTTAGAACTATTCAGCATTAATTCCTAATTGAAAATTTACTTTTGTGAGAATTTTTTTCAGTCTGTAAACCTCTTGATCAGAAAAAAGACCTTCACTCCTAAAACTCTTTGCTTTTTCTACAAATTGCTCCAGATCAGGAAAGTACTCTGAAATACACACGTTTCTTGCATTCTTTGTTACTCTCAAAAAGAGCTTAACATCATCCACACTGTAAGACTGTTCTGAAACCTCATCTTTTGTCTGATCAAAAGTAACACTACATTCTGAAAGGTCAGTGTCACTTTCAGTATCAGTTTGGCTATTTCCCAGTTTTTTTGAATTATTGTAGTGGCTCTGTTTCATTCTTCTCTTTTGCGGTGTTTTGAAAACACAATCATCTTGTTCCTTCTCAGAGTAAAGATCCTCGCCTTCCACCTCCATGTCTTGATTAATTACCGAACCCTGCATATCTAAAACATCAGTTAACTGATGCCTTTCATCAGGGACAGAGGCTTCTCCTATAACTGCCACTCGCTCCTTCCCCTTTTCCTTTAAAGCTGCAGCATCACCTGATGAATCTGTTGAATTTACATCTACAGGTTTTTGTCCAGTATCCTCATCAACTACCACTGTTGTAGGCACCTCACTCCTAACAATTTGTACTGTCCCCTCCTCTTCACCAACCCTTTCAACCGAGACTGATTAAACTTTTTTCCTTGATTTCTCATCCTTTTTTGGACAAACCCTCACGAGATGTCCTATTTCACCACAACTAAGGCATTTCATGCTATTAGTCGTAGCATAAACTACATAGTTGAAGTCGTCATGATTAAAATTAAACGTCAAATCTAATTCCTCCTTGTTGTCCTTTAATACCATGTAAACAAAACGTCTAAAAGACACTACGTGTTTCAGCAACGTCGATTTACAACCAATCTGAATCATTTTGATTGGGGAAACCAATCTGCCATGCCTCTCCAAAAATTTCACCAACACCTCGTTTTTTATATATGGCGGCACGTTTGATAGAGTCACTTTTTTGGACGGAGTAGACAGTGGTAACACTGGAACAAAAACATTGTCAATGACAACACCACTTTCAACCAACAAGTTTGCTAATTCAACGGTTTTCAAAAAAACAACAACTGCGTTGTTCATTCTCGATGCTGACAGAACATTATCGCACCCAACCACCTCTCCTATAGCCAAACTGCACTCCTCCACACTAGCGTTCAAACTTAACTTCACCGCATGACGCCGTGTGAGGAAATCTAGCGTCCTCGCACTCGAAGTCATCCTGCCAGTTATAAAAACTGGCAGACAGACCACAAACCACTATCTTAACCCTCCCAAACCCGTATACCACAAGTAGAAAGATAAAAGATAGAAAAATAGAAAACCTATTTTTGACACAGCGGCCAAAAAAGAGAAAATAGTCCACACACTCACCACGCTTCCCACTCGCTCGCTCAACAACCGCTCACGCATGCGTGCAGAGAGTGAGAGAGAGAGAGAGAGAGAGAGAGAGGAAAATCTTCTCAGGACAAAACAGTTCAAACAGTTATTTCACAATGAGACCCAAAGGCTTTTTAGGAAGTTTTGGACAACCTTAAAACAGCATTCCCTGTTAGATTATACTTGCTTTGATCTGGCCCCTTTTGTGCAGCTGGTTTGAAAAGAAGCTTAGGTTGAGTTGTCTGGAGTTTCGTTCAGACGGAGGTAGATGTTGCGATTTCTTCAGCTCGTACGAAAGATGCTTAATCTTAAATTCGTTTCGTTCGTGAATACACTGAACGAAGGAAAACTATCAACTGAGGTAGATAAACAGAAAGAAAAACTTAGATTTAAAACGAAATTAGAAAGCAAACGAAGAACTCCGGTTGGAGTTCTTGTTGAAGAAGGGTGGACCTCTCTCTGGCGTAGAACTGCCAAGAACAGAAGTGGCGCTTCAAGTTTAACCCTCTGGGGTCGAGGAACGCGCCGCCGCGTTTTGCTGTTTTTTTTCCCACATAGTAGCAACATGGACTTAAAATACTCAGTCATTTTTGGTCATATAAATAAAATCAATACATGATTATAAACTATAGAGGGTCTTCTTTTTTTTGTGTACACTCACATTAACATCAAAACCGTGTGCTTTTGTAAAATAAAGAAAATAAACAGGGTGTGCTTTCTGCCTCTCTGTCTACGTGAACTTTTTTTCTGGAGCACGTCTCTAAACTTAAACAAAGCTCAGCGAGTACCATTCACCCAAGCATGAGCAATATATCTTTATAATCATTTAAGTTTGTACTTTTAAAATATCTAATTCAAAACTAAAATAAATATTCTCTGTTTATGTAATCTATAAAAAAAGAGAGAGGTGTCAGCCGATCTCATCGTTCTCTCAGCTCATTATTCTGCTAATGTGACACGCCCACGGAGAGCGCGCGGTATTCAAATGCAAATGATCTGAAGCAACACATGCAAACGTGTCAACGCCCCTCATAAACGCGATAACACAACAAATGTAATTATCAGATTAATCAGTGGTTAAATTGGGCCAGGGGTCTCCGGGGCTCAGCCCCGGCACATAAGCCTGCTTGTTTGCAGTCAGTTGCCTACTGGAAATTATGTCACATAAAATTTGATGAAAGTAATGCTATTGAAAACATATTTATGACAATAAATGAAGGATTTTTGAAATGGAATGTCTATTTTGTCTCGGCGGAGCTGAGAACAATCGGAACACGGCCGTATTCTTGTTCAGCTGCTTAATCTCGTTTTCAGTCGACCATGATCGCGCACCGCTCGCGCACGCGCATCTAGGTGACACGGATAAATGTACGCAGCAATATATAATGAATATTCCTGGGAGATCCGTAGTTGCGCGGGATGTGGAAGCGCGCAAAAGTTCCAGAAATGTACAAAAAGTGCCCTGGCCTTGAATGACAAGGTAAGGAAAATAAGACTAAATCAAAATTAAATAACCAAGACTAGGTTGACCATATGATTTTTCTCAGGAGATGTTTTGAGCATTTTACTTCAGACACCGGATTATCAGCAAACTGCCAAGAGAACTGCTAGCTGGCTACTCAAAATAAACTAGCAATATATTCAGTCAGCATATTTGTATTTGATCTGTGTGAATTACAGAAATATAAGACTTGCTAGACCTACATTTAGCTAAGCAACCTTTCCACAAGGATATATTGATTTTATTTTTGTGACTTGTGCATATCTTGATGAGAAATGATGCAGAGTAGGATGAGTGTGTGTGTGTTGTAGTAGTAAAGAGAGAGAATGGGAGAAGGAAGTGTGTGTGAGGTGGACCTGGTCACCACAGACCCACATCTTCTCAGCTGTTGCTACTGTCATATGCTGCACTGTCTCTTCATGTGGCACATTATGTTTGGCACATTGTATGGGTCACTATATATCATAACAAGGTAATACAATGTGTAATCACATAACAGTAATGTAAATGCTAAATGTCCTAATACCTGTTGATACTACAACAATGCAAAGTATATGCTCTTAACCTTGCAGTTTTTCACATATCATGTAATACTCAATTTCTCCATTTCTTTGCACAAAACTCTCCAGAAAGTGCTATTTAATGGTTTATTTTTCAAAAAAAAAATCACGGGGGGGCATGCCCCCGGACCCCCCTAGCGACAGCACCCCCACATAATAAATCCCAATTTAACCCCTGAGATTAATGTACTTTTTTGTCTTGCGAGGCTGTGTGAGGAATAATCCTGGGACATTTACCTCAGAACATGTGCTGGTTTACATGTACATTTCGAGGAGCAACGGATCCATCTGAGAAGTAAGTTTTTTATTATTGTTCTAATCGTGATATCATAGTGTATGTAAACCACAAAAGACTGTTTAAATATGAATCGCGTCTGTGTGTGAATGAATGAACTGAACAGCTTTTACCAAACTATATTGCTATACTGAGATGAGTGAAAATCGACTGAAATATGTTGAAATAACGTTAAAATGTCTTTGTATTAGCAACATATTAAACTGAAAATTAATATTTATATGCCCTAATATAGGCTATCATAAAAACAACAAACGATATGCCTATGTTACAGACGAAATATGAAAGACAACATTTCGTTGACTAGTTTTGGATAGATTATTAACTGTTTACTCTAAACTACTGCCACATTGAATAAGCTTTTGTTCACCAATTTCTGCTCAAATGTTAAATATATTAGGCTATGTTTGTTTTGTCAAAAATAAAGTCATCAACTAAGATGTTATTATAGTGTTTGTTCCAATGTAGACTTTATTCAAACTAATGAATCCTTAACTTTGAAATATGTATGATAAAATGTATACTTTAGTTTTTACAAAGAAATATTACACTTGAAAAATTGTTATTTTAATTGTTGCTGTAATTGTAACCTTTTTAATAAAATAGCAAATAATATATTTACAAGGTAGATGTAAACAAAATCGTAAAAGGTCAATATAAGCCTTCTCTTCAAATTATTTGTATTGTGTTTTATTAGTGACAAATTTGGGGAGAGGATACATATCCAAAACTTTCTGAAAATACAGTATGAGAATTAACTACACAATTACTAGAAATGTTCACCTTGGATATTATACAATTTGCAAGCAAAAATACAAGTGGAAAAATACTATTTTTTTCTAGATGTTTCCAACTGTGAACCAATTTTGTAGTATATATATATTTCTTTTCTTGTGTCCTTGTATTATTTCTTGTGGCTCAGTGACACACCTGTGAAAAGCTCATTATGCAGGCTCATTAAGCAGGTCTTTTGTCTTCACAGGTGTGAATCAGACCATTATACATGAGTCACGCCCATTTCGCATATTGCCTTTCCAAACAAAAAGTGTTTTACTAAATTTAAATCAATGTATTGTTTTATGTGAATGATTTGGTAGGATGATTTTCAGATCATTTTGAAGCAAAAATCCTAGGCGAGAACATCCATTAGTCAAAAGTCTTGTGGACACATATTTAGTATGTGTTTTGTGGCCTTATTTCAGAGACTTTAAGTTTTAGTTTTTTCAATAACCATGCATAAACAATATTCTCTCAAAAATACAAACATGTACATACATGTTGCTCACATATTATGGTAGCCCCGTTTGTGCTATATAGAGTGAATTTACACCTTTGCTATTAACATGTTTATAAATAACTGAAAAAAGCTCAAATGTCAGAGCATGTCAGAACACCTCCAGGACCCAGAAAACGTGTGATGCACGCACGTTTGCGTTTAAATCTGTTCATCAAATTACGTTAATGTATTAACCAGCATTTATGACCGATGAACAATGCATTTGTTACAGTATATTTTAATCTTTGATAACAGTAGGTAATAAAAACACAACGGATCATGTTAGCTCTGGTCCAATGAAAAAATATTAACAGATAGAACTCAGGACATTTTTGTTCATGTAAAATATACTTCATTGTCATGTTCTAGACTTGTTATATTTAGCTTTAAATAAAAAAAAGACCCCCTTAATATTGTGGCAGTTTTTTTCTCTGTGGTATCGAAAATGGTATCGAATATCGATATTTTTCAAGGTATCATATCGAAGTTAGAAATTCTAGTATCGTGACAACACTAGATTGGATTACTGTAACTCACTTTATTTTGGGATCAGCCAGTCAGCTTTATCCCGATTGCAGATAGTACAAAATGCAGCTGCTAGACTTTTAACCAGTACTAAAAAACGGGACCATATTACGCCAGTTTTACGTTCTTTGCACTGGCTGCCTGTGTGTTATCGAGTGAATTTTAAAATTCTTCTTTTGGTGTTTAAATCATTAAACGGTCAAGCCCCTCTCTACCTATCGGACGACTGTTGGGCATTTTCTTTCTGGGTATTTTGCCCCGCTGATGACAAGCTGGCAGCAATCTGGTTACCTATTTCACTGACTAACTGCTTCATTAAGTCTGCCATAGTTTGCCACTGGTTCGGTTGGTCACCTCCTACAGAACCATGTCTTTCACTATGAAAGGCTGGTGAGTCACATCTAACACCTGACTGACTTGTGTTCTTAATGGGTGGGGTGTGTACTGGAGTAGCAATCATGTCATGCTCTAGCATACTAGTCAATAATGCCCCCCGCCCCAACCCAGTTGAAACCCTTGGTAACCTTGGAACAACATTCAGAGGAGTAACATTCACATGGTCAACATCTGCATCTTGCAACTCTTCATGTGATCTGGTGTGTGTATAACTGTAATGGTCCATGTTTAAGTTTCACTGCTTATCTGCTCCCCAAAGTTCTCCTTAAAGGTGATGTCAGTGGAGGATTCTCCCGGCGATCTGCGATGGCTGATTTCTTGAAATCCGGGTCACGGCACCAAATTTGTAGCGGATTTCACCCAGCACCACAAATAAAGCACCGACACCAGGCTCTTCAGGGGGACCACGCCTGCAGTTTATTAAAGACAGGACAGGAATTAAGCATCACACTCTCAGTTCTATGGTCTCTGTCTCGCTCAAATCCAAAGCTGTTCTAAGCGATTGGACGACTCAGCAAGTGGAAATGACGTCACTCAGCCATAAAACTCAATACACTATTTTAAAACAAAAACGAAAAATGTTCCCATATTCTATATAGGATATGAACAGCAATATGTGCAAAAAAACACAAAAATAAAATCAAAATAGATTCAATTTATTTCTGGGAGGAAGGACAAAGTTTGCTGGAATGATCACAAAACTCAAATACAATAATATTAGTTAGCAAATTTTAAACAATAATATGACACAAAGACATAAATATGTCATTCGACATACAATACAATTTGAACTATCCTCCTTCGCACGGTCGCTTTGTAAACAGTGGGGCGGTACTTCCGCCGGCGACATTGAGCGTGACCTTTCAACGTGATGACGTAGTTCCCGGCTTGTTGCAGTTTAGCTCAATCCGAACAAATGTAGTTAAAAAGTGTATATATATATATATATATATATATATTTTTTTTTTTATTACCTATCGTTTCGCTAGATAAGACTCTTCCTCAGCTGATCGTGCACAGCCCGTTGAAGCACTTCAAAGACCTTTGAAACTGCATTGATTTGGACTTCAAAACGTTGGTGTCCCTTGATGTCCATTATTCGAAGAAAAATCCAGAAATCCATGTTTTCCTCAAAAAACTAATTTCTCTTCCACTGAGGAAAGAAAGACATGGATATCTTGGATGGGATTGGGGTGAGTAAATTATTAGGACATTTTTTTGGTGAAGTAATCCTTTAATAAACTGTAGACATGGTCACCCTGAAGAGCCTGGTGTCGGTTGTTTATTTGTGGTGCTGGGTGAAATCCGCTACATTATACAATATATACGTGTATAAATATAATTTATGAATGAATGTATATGTTTGTTAAATAATGAAATATATTATATCAACGGCAGCTACTTCCTGCTGCCAGCTGCCGATTTTCTCTGAACCCCTACTGGGAGTAAAGGAGCTGATTACTCCACTCACAGACTGATTACTCTAGGCTCCTCCCACTCGTCCTCCTCCACCAATCAGAATGCTGGAAGACTCATTGATCACAGCTGTAATGGAGTACAGAAGCTTTAAAAAGCTCTTGTGGAGAATCACAGCTGTCTGACACTCAGATCGCTCTCTATCTCTGTCATTTTTCTTATTTTTTAAATCAGTGTGGGTCTCTATGTTTTGCTCATTATGGGAGAAACTGTTGACAAAAAAACATTTTGAGTCTCTTACCCTTTTGCTCATGAGTTTTTGTTCAGCTAACAATCTACATAAAGGAAAGTTTGACCTCAGATTATTTAAGACAAACAGAAGAGAAATGGATCTTTTACAGTATTTATAATGTTTCAAAAGATGTTAGTTAATCAGTGAATCCTGAAAACTGATGCTGTATGGCAGTTTCCACACTTCATGAAGCAGCACAGCCTTTTTCAGCTGTGATTTAACAACGAAGGTTTCTTCAGAATCTTGGCAGTGTTTCTGAAAGATCAGTGTTTATTTGAAATGAATTAAGGAAATAACACGATATATAATAAAACTGTGGCCTACTTTCTGTATTGTGGGTAATTGTTGATAATTTAATTTGAGACTTCACCAGCATAACTGTCGTGCAGAGTTTGCACATTGCTTGTGTGAGATCCTCTGACTCGCCTTCATGGTTTAAAATGAAAAAAACTTCCATTGCGACTTCATCGTTTTTCTTCATCACCAATAGACAAATGATGGACAATGGTTCACATTTCCCATGATAATACAATTAAGTAAATGATGCATAAATAAAGTGAAGATTAAAAGTTGAAAAGTAAATTAATCAAGCACTAATGAATAAAAGAGGCACTGGTGTATATGTACACATGGCTTGGAAGACGTGGGGAATATTGTTTATCCGTTGTGCAACACGAACTGGAGGAAAGCAACAGTTTGTTAAATTTCAGCTAGTTTGATAGATACAGAACTTAAAGATCTCCTGCTTTTTTTTTTTTCTTGCTGCAGTAGAGGTTCAATTTTGTAACTTCTATCTTCGCGCAGGCACAGTAAGGGGAATACCCCCACTGTGTTTAGGGCAATCGATTCGTAGCTCTGCTTTAACTGTGATACAGAAATGACCAGATAACAGAAATTCATCTGACCATCCGATTGCAGGTCGGGAGAGGTTAATCGCCTCTCGTTAGCCCCTGTACACACACTGCACGAATTGCACAGGGTATTTCGCATGTCATGGAAGGACAGCGTTACCGCATACAGAAAGACCTTTTAAACTGCTACATCCGCTAACTTTTGACTCTCTTAGAAGAGAACAAACACAACCCTAGGTATTTATCTGATACAGTGGCTAAATTAACGAGAAATTAAACTTCAGATGTTTCCAAACAGCCATCATTCATAAAGTTCTTTACTTGTAAGATTGATACTATGAGAGAGAAAATTATAACCACACAGCCGCAACATGCATGTTAGACCCTATTCCGACTAAGCTACTGAAAGAGATGCTTCCAGTTGTGAGAGATCCTTAATATTATTAGATCAAGGAAAACATCTTGGAGCGCTGCTTGCTGAAGGACCCATGTTTAGTAATCCCAGAAGGTGCTCTTTGTTGGGTATCAAACTTGTACTTACAGAAAAAAAGATCTGAGGCACTTCTGGTTAAAAAGCCTTTATTCAAACATGTATCACTCTAGAAACATTAAAAGTGACGAAACATTTAAAGTGTCTAAAATGTTTTATAGATTGAGCCTTAATATTATTAATTCATCATTGTCATTAGGATACGTACCAAAAACTGTTAAGATGGCTGATATTAGAACCTTATTGTAAAAACACAACTTGTTCCTAGAGAATTAGTTACAGACTGATCTGGAATCTGCCTTCTCAAAAATACTGGGAAAAGCAGTATCCTCACAACCATGTTCCTTTTTAGAAAGAAATAGTATCTGCGAGGGTTTCCAGTCAGGATTTACACCGTATCACAGTACTGAGTACAGTACAAATATAAATGATTTGCTCTTATCCGATTGTGCTGGTATCCCTTTTATTGTTACTGGATCTCAGCATTTGATACTATTGACAAACACATTCTTTTGAATTTTTTTTATTCTTTTGAACTCGATCACAAGTTTAGTATGGAGTACCACAAGGCTCAGTACTAGGACCGTTGCTCTTCACTCAGTACATGCTACCCTTGGGAGACCTCTAGAGGAAGCAAATTGGGAGACAGAAATGGGGACATGATCAGGGAAAAGTCCACAAGCCAGGACTTGACCTCGGGTCACCCGAAGCACAATAGCTATATATTGGCACGCTGGCCATGAGGCTATCGGTGTCAACTAACCAGCATCAATTTGATA